>JAQFZY010000297.1:0-34726 GCA_034696285.1 Hypogastrura burkilli
CCATCCAGTTGGAACTAATCCAGACCTATGTATTCAAAGTAGGCACAGGGAAGGGGATCTTATCCCAACTCATCAGTTCCTCAATCCTGGCCGCCAGGAAGAATAATATCCGACCTCAGAGTAAGGACCAAGAATGAGAGAGGAGCTGAGCGGGGAGTCTCTCAAAACTCAGAACCCCTTCTAATCCTCCTCAGTGATCAGTGCCTTTGGAGTAAGGAAGGTGAGGACGGAGGTCCAGAGTCCGGGCCGTATAGGATAGGGACAGGCCGTTCTGGCATTTGAGGAATTTGAGGGACATCCAAGTTGGGGGGGCTGAGTTTGAAGAGAAGGACTTCCCAATGGATCTCTGTAAGAGGAGTCTGAGTCCGACTGGAAACTGGAAGTCGGAGTGAGAGTGAGTGCCTCAAAGTTGTGGAGTGCCATAGCTCATCTTGACAATTGGAGTCAAAGTGAGATGTAGGACGGACGGGGTAGTAGGACATAGTAGGGAGTAAGTGGAGGGAGGGGGAATTAACTTTGTAAACATGATACAGGTAGGAGGAGGGCTCTTGGGCTCCAAGCAGGAAGGTGAGCGAGGAGACGGGCCTCATGCTTATACCGGATCTTCTCAGTCTGCCCAGTAGTGGAGACGTAGTACCACGTAGTAGTGCACATGATGGGCCCGAGTCCCATAAATCAGCCCATTATGCTGTGTCCTGGTCGGACTGGCCTCATCTCATGCTCTCCGAGCCCGGGAAATCATACGTGATCATACTACTCATCACTCTTGTCCGGGATCGAGGCGCGAGGAATTGAAGGGCGGCCTATCTGGGATCCACCGCACTCACTCCTCAATGGATATGGATCCAAACTTTGTGCTCCGTCACCAAAGGCCGGGCAGGCGGCTGGGTTTGGACTTATGACAGTCATTGGAGGGGGGGCGGGAGGGAGCTGGGTCTGATTCCGGCTCTTTAATTTGAAGGGCCTGTAGGCAGGAACAAAGACTGACGTCTGGCCCACTTTACTCCTCTACCATCCCTCCTGACAGACATATCAATCAAGAGGGATCCCGCGAAAGCAATATTCCACTCCAATTGGATAAGCATGTCCTGGTCTACAAGTATTGGTTGGAGCCTATTCTTCCGGAGTCAGGCCGGAGGAGGCGGACTAGAAAGCCAAGAAATCCTGATTCCCACAAAGGAGGAGCACAAGTATTCTATTCACGAGACTCGGCTGAATGGGAGGGAGTGTGCTGCGGGAGGGCCTGAGTGCCGCCGGTACTCTGTTACTCTGAAACCTGAACAGATTTGGACTTCCGATCACAGAGGATCGGCTACGGACCCGGGCAACCCGTCATTCAGTTGAGTAACAGCCCCAGCTAAATAAAATAAATAAAGAGAGGATAATTATAGGAGCAGGTATATGATTCGTAGGAGGCCGTAGTATAGTAAATATGCCGGGATGAGGGAGAGCCAAGTTTCCTTCTGAAAAAATAACAAGGTTACGGTTGAGTGGATAGTCCCTCCTCTGTTATGAAGTCTGGTCTGGCGTAAAGTAAGAAGGGGGTAGTCGGGCCGATAAGCGGGAGATAGTCCGGGACCCTCCTCGAGAAATACATGCATTTCATTCTCTTTCGGCCCGTTAAGTGTCTGGTTATGTCTTCCTAAGAAGCGGGCATGTGCCCAGGACTTAGAATGCAGACGTAGATCCTAGGCCCAGCTCTCCCGGCCCAGACTCATGAGGGCTCCTAATAAATATCCTCTTTTGGAGCCGGGAAATTGAATTGGTCAGCTCACGGAATCTCCCTCTCCACCCAACCACCATGCTGGTTCTGGTAAATGGAGCAGAAATGGAGCAGAAATGGAGCAGAAATGGAGAGAGCACAGCAGGAGGGCATGATGGTCCCGGAACGAGGAGGATTCCGAGGAGCCTTATGAGGGAAGTCATGGAATTATGAACCCAGCTCCACAGCCCTCCATGACCCAAGGGCAGGAGTATTGACCAACGGAGGCCGGGATCGATTCGGGACTCAAAGAATCCGGCTTATTGAGCAGGTGGACGGAGAGGCACGATGAATGGGAGTTCTGAATCGGGCCTCATCTGAGGCCTAGAAAGAAGTGCGTGAGCGGAGCCGTATCTCATCCAATTCAAGCGCCCGATTCAGTCCCAATTGAGGGCAGGCTATCCATGAGGTCTACAGAGGACCTTCCTTCAAGGCCTCTACTGCCTGGCCAGAGAGATCCGACCAAGGGATTCCAATTCAGGTGCCGGAACAAGAGCTGGCCGAGGAAAGAGTCTCTTCATGGGAACGGAATCTATGTATTTCTACAGATATGCATTTAGTAGAGGTCCTAAGCCCCATTCACTTGACTCCATTTGGATTTTCCGCTAAAATCAATATTTCTTCCTGCAGGACCCGAGATGGAGACGGGCTAGAGTGGAGTAGAATGGAGGGGTCTGGTCTGGGTGTCCCTAGACGGTCATAATGGTCCAAAAATGAGTCTACCTAAGCCCCCCCGGAATGAAATAGGAGAAAGTGTGAATGGAATTGAATCGGAGGCCGCCGTGGAGAGCGGACGGGCATTCTATGTATTATCCTCCGGACCATACCAATATTATTCTTGACCAATAAAGTATGTATCTAGGTACTACGTAGAGTTCCCTCCCTCCTCCACCAAATTTCCATCCATTTGTAATTTATGCATAACTGATGGGAGTGAGTGGTTGTGCGGAGAGAGCCCTCCGAGGCCTCAATGGGAAATAAGAGAAAAGCCTCCTAGCAATCTCCATTCCAACTTTCCGCCGACCGCCAGAATCTCATTTCCCGATAAAACTTTCCTCATGGACATCCCGATTATAACCAGCATTCTTCAGAAATTCTTCATGGGGAGGAAGAAAGTTGGGCTCTCGTCAAATTCTAGCCTTCCCTCCCAGCAGAAGGAGCTCGAGGAGCAGAAAACAATATTCCAAGTTGGGAGTAGCCTCTCGGCTCGGCGTGGCTCGGCCAAATATGCCCAAACTTTTCAAATCTGTTTATATTAGGCTGGCTGGGTGGGAGGGAAGCTTATGGAGTCCCAGGATATTTCCACCATCTCCCCCCTCAAATTACTCCTCAATTGGGAAGAACTAGGAGGACCGAGCAGGCCCTGTCGGCAACAAACTTACTACTTACTAGATGGGTACTAGGGTCTCCGGCGGCCCATTGGAAGGAGTCTCTGGTCTCTGCCCACTCAGATCAAGCCCTAATTTGAGTGGAGACGTCCATATGGAATGTTCCAATGGCCGGTGTCGAGGGCATTGAAACAGGTACCGGCGGCCTGCTCCCTCGCTCGCTCGAGCTAAGCTTGGGCCGACTCCATGAGCCTCCGTCTATAAATTTGTCTTTTATGTGAGTCAGGAGCGTCTTGACACGTCCGTCGAGCTCCTGACGGGCCAGAAGGAGCGGGAGGGACGTTAATTGGGTATTAGGGAGTCTTAGGAGGGGGTGGGAAGGATCCGGGCCTGGGCTCGAGAGTAAGTGGAGGAGTCGGAGTGAAAGCGGAATGTCTTGACTGGACTTACTTGAGGGAGCCTGAGATAGTGGACCGCTTGCATGGGAGCCGGCGGGACTCAAGTCCTCCACCCAACAATCCCTTCCGTAAATAGAGGGAGGAGAGGCGGCCAAGGCCTTTAGGTCCCGGCCCTTCTCCTCAGTCCTTTCCTGGGGAAGACTCAGGGGGGAGTGCTTAGTGCTGGCTAGTGCTGGCTAGTGCTGGCTAGGAGGGATTAGGTTAATTGGCGGCCGAGTCTCACGTTCCTGCCTTCAGTTCCTTCCTCCTCCCTCTCCACACTCACTCCTGTAGAGGAACAACTGAATTAGGCTCTAATGAACTTATGCACCCAGACCGAGCCCTGTCTCCCTCAATCAGGATCCAGAAACACAAAGATCCTTCCCCGAGTCCCCAACAAATTCCGGTCCACCTAGGAGGGCCCAGAGGCCCGAATCTCATGCCCATTTCACACATTTCCCGACCGGTCCTCTTTTCTCGACTCCGGCCAAGCAGCCGAGCTCCACAAGTGTAGTCTCCATACTTGGAACGAACGAGGGCGGACACGGATCCACATCTCTCATCCGAACCTATCCTCAGACCTGCTCCCCCTAATAGTCCCCCCAATTTATCCCGCTCTCTACCCCATCCACAGGAGACAGAAGACAAATGATCGATTTCTACTGCGTCTCCGACCCCCCCCCCCCCTCCCCCCGGGAACTTAGAATGAGGGAAGATGGGGAAGGAACTATTGAGTAGGGCTCTGCTCAGTAAGTCCCCCATTAATAAGCCCGGGCTCTCACAGGTTGTGCAGAGTGTCCAAGTCCCAACCAAATCCAGGGCTCATGAATTCATTATGCGGGACCTTTCTCTATGTAAAAGAACAAGTTGGGTTGGGGAAGTATTCCTAACTTCTGAACCGGGATATTTATCTTTGGGCCGGCTTCTGTGGGTTTCCCTGGTTTCCGGGAAGGAGCCGAAAGGGCGGAGGGACTCAGGTGGAAATCTGGAGCTCCTGAATATTGAGGTTCTACCGTCGTGGTGGTGGTCCTACCTCCAATTCACCAGAGGCTAACCAGTAGTCCTGGATTCAGGAGGAAAATTGAAAATAAATTCAATAGAACACCTCCTACTCCTAGGGACCGGAGGTAGGCTCGGGTCTCGGCCCAAATTCATTTCTCTGCCCCCGAGGCAGCCTAACACTCTCACGTTCCGCCACTCAGAATTATTAAGGAAGGAGTTAAAGGCGGGCCTATGCCCAGGACAGGATCTACATGAACCAGAGGCCTCCCCGTTTACTCCTTTATTCGGCCCGCCGCCGCCGACCTGGATCAGAATCAACTGTCTCCGCCGCTCTCTCTCATTATTCTTGTTTTTCTCATTTCCGGACATGATTTTCCGTCCCAGGACGCCCATAAACATTTATAGTAGAATTGGTTCCTCAAAGAACCTCCTGAGCCTCTCGAAGGCATAATGGGAGATCGGACTCAAGGATTAAGACTTGGTTGAAAAGAGAGAAAGTGGGTTTTGGGAGAGAAGTCCTCCAAGAAGGTTGGTCCTTTGATGAAATGAAGGCTTTTCTGGAGTGGGTCTTGGAGGGTGCAGAAGAGAAAGGTGGGCCTACCTTCAGAATCCAATCTTGAACCATTCTGTCCACTAAGTGGATTCCAGAGTTCTCCCTCCCTAATTTCTCCCTGGCCGGCCACGGGCTTCACAGAGGCCGAGAGGCAGACTGGGTCCAACCACTACTCCGCCTCCGTTCCCAGAGGGGACACCCCACCCACCATGGTTCCCACGACTGACTACAGACTGACTACAGACTGACTACAGACTGACTACAGACACTCCTCTGGGCCCACGTGGATCTCTGGACAGGACTTGGAGTCGGGACTCTTCTGGGCAGGCAGAAAGGAGTGCTTGGTCCCGGCTTGAGGGAGAGACTGATGAGTAGTATGAGAGATCCGCCGGATTCCTCCCTCCACTCTGGCCTGGGCTCTGATCCACATGCGCCCCCAACCTTACCTCCGGCGGCGGCCTTCCATCAAGAACCAGACCCAGGCTACCTTGTCTTACTACGCTCCCCCGACCCCTCCAAGGCCTTTCCAAAGGAACGAACTAATCATCCCAGTACCCACCAATCCTTATCAATCCTCCTAGACTCCAAACTCATCACCACTTCCGCTGAGGAGTGACCTGAGGAGTGACCTGAGGAGGACAGAGGCCGGCCTCGGGATCACCACGTCCTCCTCCCATTAGAATACATGGTGAGGGTTCTGGGCCTTAACGAGGCTCGTCCTTGGGTGCCCAGAGAAAGGTATTAGGTGTCCGATGGACGGAGCCTAGTCCCGACCCGACAGGTCCCATTAGTCAATGCCCGGGCCCTTGTCATACCTGGACGGAGGAAGGGGATCCGTCTCTCCTCACCACCTACACCCATGAGAGGAGTCATGAACTCCTCTCATTGACGGTTGACTCTCCGTGTACCCCACACTCCACTCTATGTAGCTCGGGTCGTTTGGGTAGCGTAGGGAGGAGGAGGTAGGACAACAAATCATTAGGAAATTAAACAAAGCTGGAGTCCTAAAATGCGGCCGGAGGAAGAAGGCTCTAAGAAAGTAGGGCAAGCAGGCCCAAGTTTCTATTTATAATGTTTCCTTGAGGTTGGTGGGCCGTTGATTGGCATGGTGAGTGAACTGGTCCGGGAGAGGCTCGTCAGATGAGGACCAAGTCCTAGACGGCCTCCCTCACTTGTCTCCCAACCACAGAGCGGACTCCGAGCGGACTCCGAGCGGACCAAATGAGGGCCTATAAAAGAATGGCTCATTTCCTCCGCCTTTCAGAGGCCAGAACTCGAGGAGCCGCGGCCAGAGCAGAGGGACCCATTTCCGCCCGCCCATAATTAGTCCACTAATTGAGCCCAGCCACCAGAACCTCCTCTGCAGGAGGAGGCCAGGCTCTGACCAAGGCCCATCATGACCAAGGCTCAGGCCCGCCAAGCCAGGTCCTGTAGAGACCCAGGACCAGATCCTCCGTCACGCCCCCTCCTTCTGCCCCCGTCCCCGAATTTCTATTCATTTATTCATTCGACGCGATAAGAGGGAAAAAGTTGTGTGGACGGGAGGAAATGACCTCGGAGTCCCAGGCACCCCGACTCGAGACTACTCTGTCCGACTCCAGATCCAGACCAGGATCTCTCCATCCATTCCCACATGATAATTCCCAAGGCGGCCCTAGCCTCCGCTCTCGCCCCACACAACAAAAACAGAACCAAGTTTGGCTTGGGGAGGCGACAGAGGAGGACGGGAATGGGATGTTCATGAATTTTAAGCACAGGCCAAATCTGTGCTCACTCCCGGTCCCAATCCCAACCGAGAGCGGCGGAGTAAGGAAGTGGGCCGTCTACATGTGGAGGAGCCGAATGGCGCTAATAGAATAGACTCGGGTGGCCCAGGGAGAACTGGATAAACAGAGCCCGATCTTGGTGTTCCAATTAGAAGTTGAGGGAATGCGGGTCCTCAATTATGGAGACTCCTAGTAATGGAGTGTCCATTATTGGGAGAGCGGCGGGGATGCCCACATATATCCCACTATCTGGCAGAAGGGATCTCCTCAATTATTCCTCTCATTTTATCCGAGTCCCTCTAGCCTCCTGCCTCATCAAATGTTGGTCCCGCGGCGGGGAGGAACAGAATAAACACTTGGCCTGAGCCGAGCGACACTTGGCTTGAGGAAGTGCTCTCCAGGAACAGAATCAGAAGGGTGGTGTAGAGAATCAAAGAATGGCCTGGCTCAATCAAATATGTAGTCATTCACGCTCTCCGATTGTCCGATTCTTATCCCCATCCGCGCCTCCCTGTCATTCCTCAACCAAGTCAACGGGAGGACTTTCCGAGCCTGGTGAGGGTGGCAGGGTCCCCGGTCCCGAGTCATGAAATCAAGATTAGGAGTAATTGAGAGATTAGGAATCCTCTCGGCTCAAGGCTCCACTCCACTAGTACATACGTACATGGTCACGGGGAAAGTCCGCTCAGAAGAAGCCAAAAGTCCGAGCCCCTTCTTCCACGGGACTCTCCTTTTAAGTGAGATCCGAAATGACATGAGTATCCTCATCCAAGTTCCATCATTATCCTACCTGCTATCTGCTATATAGGTATGATGTTCGGCGTAGGTACTACCTAATCCTCCTCCTGGCCACTAGTAGTGTGTCTGGTCCCTAGCTTGGTCGTCGAGTCCTCCTCTGCGGATCCGGATAAGCTCGTCTAGGCTGAGACGGAGCTCTTCCATCCCATTACTTTGATGTCAACTGGGGAGGAGTGAGGGAAGAGGGGCTGAGTGGGGAGGCAGTCAAGAGTCAAATCTGAACATCTTTTATGGATACCTATTAACTCACACTTGTTGATGGGCTCCAGTTCCGGGAACTGAGGGAAGAGTCAGGTCTGAATGAGATCATTTTGAGGATGAGTCTGGTCGGAGGATCCTTCAGGAGTCCCCTCAAGCCCAAATTGGAGTCTCTCGAGGGTTTGGTCATGAGGAGACTCTGCTCTGCACTGAGGTTCCTCAGCTCTCTCCTTATCACACTTCACTCACCATCCGTGCCGTAGCAGTGGGTTCAAAGGCCAGCGGGATTCGGCTTAGAGACCTCTACTCCTACTATGTACTTACGCTCAGGTAGTAAGTACTCCTACTCCTAGAGAGAAGGGATCACCTTGGCCAAGTTCCCTGGACCTGCTGGACTATATTATGTCCAAAGCAGGGCTGGCCTTGTATTGGGTGGGATGAGGTGCGCTAGAGCTAGGAGGATCTCCACTTGGGCCTCTCTCACTCCTCAACTCCAAACACCTCGGCCGGGAAAGGGAAATTTTGGCTACAAGAAGATCTGGCAACACGAAAAATGTGTTCCCAGATATTCTTTTTCAAATTAGTGTCTGCATTTGCTGTTGCCACATGTTCTTGCTACATATTGGAGATTAATATTAATTAAAGATGTACGTACGTAAATAGGTACGTAAATTAGACGTTACAATCATGACAATAGGTAACAATTTTGATATATAGCACGCTCAAGAACCCGCAGGTAGGTACTAATATAGTATTATATGAATGTTGACTGACCTGACCTGAACCCGAACTCAATGACCTGACTGCTTACTTTCGACAAGTACTACATTGACACTGTCGAAATTCCTGCATTGTTCCCAATCTAATTTTGGAATGTATACGATCGAGTGAAATATGGAATTCCGAAAACCTCCAATTTTGTTGAAGGGTATCACAATTCAATCAACAGGGCTATGAAGAGCGTCAGACCACCGCTATGGAAGCTTGTTGCCCTTCTCAGGCAGTTCCAACAAAAGACGGAAAACACAATTTCAAAAATTCAACGTCCTGGTGGTCTTCCCAAATTGCAGTTGAAGAAATATAGACGGCTCAACTATAAGCAAGTTGACCTTTGCCGTGCCTACAAGCGCCAGTTCAAGGAAAAGGCATTCGAAACTAGGATACTTAAAATAACAATGTGTATTACCGATCAGCAACATTAATTGTACCTATCTATTGTACCTACTGTGCCTATATAAATTAAGTCTACTTTTTTATTTTATTATTTAACACATACTTTATACTTTGTTGCCACTTATTCCTTCAATTTTCAATACTCAGAAATAAAGTTGCCAGATATTCTCATGGGGGAAAATTTTGAAATCCTGAATTGTTGCCAGATCTTCTTGTAGCCAAAATTTCCCTTAATCCCTCGGCCATGCACACGCACACACCAAAATCTTTGACAATCATTCCAAAAATTTGAGTTCCACGCTAACATACACTCTTCAGCTAAGATACGTTGCAAATTGATACATTTCAAGGTTCACAGGCGTACCAAATTTAACAAATTTCCGGCATTAGACGTTAAGAAATTAGGCGTGGAAAACTGTTGTACCCATCCCGAAATTCAAAGCTGGAAACGCCCCTGGACTAGCCGGTTGTGTTGGCAAACTTGTATCGTAAATCGTACAGACTGCAACAACATTGCGGAAGGGGCCCAAGGATAAATAAACTCTTGGTCCTATTTAACTAAGTTGTCGGGAAAGGGCGTGTGAGACGAACTCAGTTTCTATCAATTGCAAATTACATCAATCCTAAGGTATTAGCTCAAATTGTGTCAAGTTAAACGGAACTTAGGGGTAATGATTGTAAAATGGGTAGAAATAAATAATTCTCGCCATACGACCTAGTTGTTGTAGCGAACCCGTGTCGATGTAAAATGCCATACGGCCATTTCACCAAACTCCGAGCGTCGAAGTAAAATTAATTAGGTGGAATGATTTGAGTGTCGAAAAAGTTTACTAGATTCAAACGATTCGGCATAATGTTCGTTCGACGTTCTGCTTTCGACGAAATCTAATTTACAGATCCGAAATCTGGACTAAATGAAGGGGAACTGAATGCAGGTACGCTTTAGACTTTGAGTACAATTTTACCGGCGTCGAAGTGGGACCTAGTTTTTGAGGTTGGATGTGGATATGTTGATCTGTGGCTGGGATGATCCGCCAATTGACTGAGAAATGGGCGGATGGGGTTGGGCGGTTTCCTGCGGACCAGTAGTAGCAGGAATGAGCTGACGGAGACTTTTCAACCCTTGATTACCTTTGGTTGGCCTCCAGAGAGTGGCTGCATAAGGACCCAGCTATCCTCCGCGAAAACAGAGAGGTGGGCCCAGGCTGGCTAGTGACCAGAAGAAGATCCCGGACCATTCCCAGCCTAGCAGATCCGGCCATTTGAGGGAGCTTGAGGGTTCGTTAGAGAGGGAATGTGAGGTGGTGGGAGGGATAGGATCTCCATGCTCCCATTGTGGAGAAAATACCATTTTCACGGGATTTTATTAGGGTGGGAAGAGGGGAAAATTGGAGGAAGTTAGCATTAGGCTCTCAATGGGCTTCCCGTCTCAACTCCACTTTTCCTCCTCTTTGTAACCATTTGTGATTCTCGAGGGAAATCCAGGCCTATTTATTCTCAAAGCCGTCGGCAAATGAAGGAGTCGGCTCGGAATCCATCCCAAAGAATTTAATCCCACAATTCCAGAGATCCGAATAGGCCGGCTCCATTACGGACCATTATCAGCCCACCAAGCCAGCCTCCGCCTCCAGCACCACACTCACTCCCAAGAACCACAATTAAAAAGCGGGGACGACCGGCCTGGGCCAGCACCACCCGCTTTCTCCAGCACAGAGCCCAAGAGGAATCAAAGCCAGGACCAGAAACATAGGATCCATGAAAGGAATAGGCGGAGTGGGGGAATTAGACAGTCTGAGCAGGATGAGATCCCATACAGGGTTCCCTCTACAAGGACAGCCGGCGGTGGCCGAGCCGGATTTAATGCCTCTTCTGCTTTCACCACTTTCACCCTGACACGAGAATCCGGGAGGAAGGAGTGACTGGAGAGATAAGTGGAGCTAGGTTAGGCTGGATGGATGCATGGTGATTTGGTGAGAGGGTTTAATGCATATTTCATGATGTCCTAAAGGGGTGGAGGTGCTTATTAGGGCTGCTGCCGTGCCCTCCTGATCCTCTCTGGCCTCCTCGGAGCAGCCAGGAACGAGCTCGAGCTCAATTTTGATGGAGATCAGGGAAGCGTGGGTCTCTGGTGGTGGTCGTAGAATTGGGAGGGCTCCAAGATTAGCATAGATAGTCTATTGGCCTAAAGAGTCTATTAAATCGATGAGGGAAGGGCTCCTCTTCGTTCCCGGGAAAGGAGGCTCCCCAACCAACTATGTACAATTTGAAATAAAGGCAGAGGGCTAAGTTGTGGCACGTTGGTGGAGAAGAGACTCGGGCCTTCCTTGGGCTTTGACTCTGGGCTGCTGTAAATGCGGGGAGCAGGCGGAGATGTGGTCGGAAGACTTAGGCTTGTCAGAGGGGAGATTGGGATAATGGGAAGTAAGACATGTGTCCTTCCAGGCGTAAGAGAGGTTGGCTAATATGAGTTGGTGCCTTGCCGGGCCAAGGCACACATTTTAAGTAAGTAGTTGGGTAGGCCTGGGCGGAGGCAGTCTTCCGTAGTCCTGACTCCAGCGGAAAGGTAGGGAAGGGATACATAATAATAAGACTTTTCTGTCCTTTCTCCAGACCGTGTTCCTGCTCTGCCTCCCGGCCACTCGGGACCCCAACTAACGAAAATATGAGATGAAAACCGATGAATTGATAAGGTTATTCACTTCCTTCCCCTCTCAACCCCCATCAAGATACGAGGAGGACTGGAACTGGGCCAGGCGGCTACAGGCTCTCTCCATCACTAAACAAGGACAACCTCTCCTCAATCACCATCTTCCTGGACTACGCCCAGGGAAAGGAAGACTCCCAGCCCAGCTCAAGCCAGTCCAACAGCTCTAACGTGGTCTAATATGGATTCAGGTGACCCTAGCCGTCTTCAACTGAACTGACTACTACTTGGACTGTCCGGCCTCGGCGGTCGGGCCAACTATCTATTTTTCTACTCCCACATTTTTGATCTATGTATTAGGCAAGAAGGGAGTCAAGAGCGGTTACTCCTGGGTTACTCCGTGTCAATCTCTCCCTTCCACTCATCCTATGTCATAGTCGAGCCTAGTCAAAGCTCATAGCCAGTCTTCATTCATTCCAGCCATTCCACTACATTAGTGGAAATTAGAGAAAGCTGTTTAATCACTTACTGCTCACAAGATGAGGTTCATGGAATATTTATTACCTTTATGCCTCATCAAGTTCCTTGAGGTTCTGTCTACTACATATGTAGGGGAGCGTGTAGTGTGTAAGCGGATTGCGTGAATGAACTGTGTGTGTTGGCCGGATGCCAGGCTACTGCATTATACTACTTGTATAGACGCAAGGGGCAGGAGACCTCCTCAACTAACTTATGTACTCCTACATAGATATGCTCTGCTAACTAATTTGTTTACCCTCCCTTTTTACAGCAGGACCGAAACTGACCTTGGACCAACCCGCTTGCTCAAACATCCTCTAAATATGAATCATGTCATCCTACCCTCCCATAGCTTTCCATGGAATTCCACAATTTCATAGTCATCTTTATAGGATACAGATACATCGAGAGATAGATACATAGATGAGCAGAACGAGACGAGCTCTTGGCCCCTACTATTTAGTAGCCTTTTCCTCCACTCGCCGGGAGGAAGCCTACCAGAAGAGTACCTATGTACATTAGTCATGTATAGGTTGGAGCGTCGAGGCTCAAAAATATGTGTTCCTTAAAAATGTAGTTGGCTACAGATTCCAATCCATTCCTTTGAGTGTGGGGAGGTTCTATAAATAAATTGAGCGGTTTACATTTAGACAGGTACAGGATGAGAAGTATAAGTTAGGGAAGTCCGTCCGTAGTGTGAGTCCAGGCTCGAGCCAGCCCAGGACTTATATTGACCCATTTGAGACTGGGAGATACATTTAGAGCCTTCCGAGGATTCATTACTTGATCATCAAGGAGCCTCATGTGGAAAGGAGCAATCGATTCCTCCTATAATACTCAGCCCTTCCTTCCTCCCATAACTTTTCCCATCCAAAACTTTCCGCTTTAAAATCCAAGCTCAGGGAGCCTCCTCTGCTCCAATCCTTGGCACTATGGCCTCCTGAATATTCCCAAGCATTCCGTTGTCCGGCCCCCCTTCTCAAAGAATTCTGAGGAATTACCCTCTTAGCCACTATTAGAATTTGACTAGGCCCAACTTCCAGCATAGGAATCCATTGCCCAGGACCAGGACTATAGACCATATATTTCACTTTTCCCCAGAAGGAAATATCCTCACAGTCTCGAATCCTCACCAAACAGGCTTTAGCAAGCCACAAGACTGGCACTATTTTGGTAGGCGAGTGAGTGGCGAGTCCCTCCAACAAAGGGCATACCATTTACAGATTTACATCCATCCAGATTACATTAGGAATCAATGTTTTTCGAAGGATGTATGATTGGGGAAACCCTCGCCTTTGGGTTTGGCATAAGCAGCCCTTTTCCTCAATTTTTTCAACCATGCCGTTTTCCTCAATTCGCATTATATTATCGACAGTTTTTCATCGATTACAGTTGGTCCAAATCATTGACGTTCAAGAGTTTGAATCTCCTCCTGGATGATCTCCTTTCCATTTCAGGAGTTAATGAGGCTTGAATTAAAAAGTATACAAGCTACAAATTCGTCACCGGCAGCCTAACCTTATCATAGAATCCTTTTTCAAATAGACACGAATAGAGTTGAGATTGGATAAGCATTAGCGTAAGGTAGGCTACTGTGTAATGCAACAGCAAGACAGTGCATCGACCGTCTTTTTTTTTCGATAAAAGGAACCGTTGATGGAAAAAGTCCTAGATCAAAAAATGGGAGCTCTTCACTTCTCGCCGCAAGAAAGTGGATCAAATGTTATTATTACCTGTTAGCCATTTCCGAGAAAAGAAGGTAGTAGGAGTGGTAGGAGGGATCCATAATGGAGTAAATGAGGAATAGTGAAAGGATCTAAGTCTGGATTGGCGGATGGAGAGACCCCAAATCGGAAGTCTTAATTAGAGGGGGGCTTGGAAGGGGCTCAGATTTTGAGACTGAGTGGATGCCTTGGATTTGGACCTGTTGTGGTGTGGAGTGGTCGTTGTTAGTGAGTCCGTTCATAATTCCTGGGAATGGTTAAAGGAGGGAGGGGCCTCGGGATTTCCTCTCCTCGAGAGTGGCTCTGAGTCTTTATTATTTATTGGGTGGTCTGTTGAGAGCGGAAGGGAATTATGCGGTTGTGTCGGAGTCTATGTAGGAGTTCCGCCGACTCCCCAAATGGTGATTGAGGAGAAAGTTGAGAAGTAAGGCGTCCGGCACTACTGTCCTGAATAGTTAACGGCTGGGCCCCGACTTGGGAAAACCTCAAGCCCTTCCTCCACAATTCCCGCCTCTCAATGTCTCAACTCAGAGAAGGAAGATGAATGGCTTAATAACATAGACATTATCCCGGACTCGGGCCGGGAAAGGTCCCGGGATTCCCTAATTATTTTGGCCTCCTCTTCCCCAGTTCCTCATGTAAATGAGCCCAGCTCCATTTTTCAGCCTTTCTTCTCCGGCAGACGGCTGGCTCGGAGTTTTTTGGGAAAGTCCCTCGAGGAATCCACGATTAATGCCCCTGTCATCTCCCCATATCTTCCCCGTACAGGTTTCTCAATCAAGACGGCCTTAGAAACAAAGTTCATTATGGCTCTCCGGCAGCCACTACTCATCAGAAGGGTTCTAAGGAGCCCAATGACAACCTCCGCCTCTAAAAGCCTCCCTCCTCCCTTATACTAATACTTACCTACGAAGGGACGGCCACCACCACTGGTGGTACATAGAGCTCCAGAAGTGAGCTGGGAGGATCCGGCCATCCCTCCATTCAGACCTCTCCTGCTCATTTCATATTTATTAATTAGAGGAGGAGGCTGCTTATGCTGGGGCCGACGTGCTTCCCCTCCTCTAGCTTGACATGGATTGAGATGGGTTCTTAATTAGGCTCCCCGTTTCCTTCTCAATTTCATGTCTCAGGACAAATTATTCCTGATCCTGTCGCCCTGAAAGGAGCCGGAGGAGAGAGGAGGAAAATCAGAATCAAATTAAATGGAGCTCGCTCTCCCGAATGGATCTTTGAAGATGGGGAGTTGGGAAAGCAATTCGAGGAGGCCCGGCTCATCAGAGTCTCCCTCACTCACTCTCTCCTCTCCAGCTCCCTCGGTACAAGGAACAAAGTACCTTCCCAAATCAAATGTGAGCATAATGTTTTATGAGCATGGGAAAAACAAGGGAGGACTCCAGGAAGACTCCGGGAGGACTCAGCCTATCTCTTAGGTCCAGCTCTCTTTCAAATGGAGTCCTAGACAGGCCCATGGCCCAGGAGCTCGGAATTAGCATAATGGACCCGCCCTCCTTTACATAAGACTGGATTCGACTAATCCCATTACGCCATTACCATTACTACTAGGAGTCCCTTAACCCGGAGTTCAAGAGAGCCCTTCTGACAGAACCAATCGAGAGACGGCTGGCTGAAGGGGAGACTGGGCTGGAGGGAGTAGAAAGTTCCTGGAGAAAGGAGATGATGGTACGTACGTACCTATTGGACCCGTGGGTCCCCTTGGATAGACAAGCCAACTTCCGCACTCCGGCCCAAGTGTGTGCAGTACGTGTCACTCTTTCTGTCAACAGAAGGGCCTTGAGGTTCCCCTCTTCCAGTCCAAGTCCATCAGAGAGTGATCCAGGGTACACAGAAGGGAGCCCTCAACAAGTAGACCGCTCTATTATTCAGGAAGTGGGACACAGCACAGGGGGAAGAGATGGGGGCTCTCGGCACATGTGGATTGGGCATTCCATGGACTTCTCCCTCCACGGGAACAAGGGCTCAGAATCAGAATTAGTCGACGGGAAGAGCGGAACTTGATAATAGATAGGCTGACACGCCCAGAGATATGATTTCCGAACTCGGCCCCATCATCAGACTATCTACTACCTATTACCTAACACTAAGTTAGCATGTGAGAAGGGAAAATGATGGATCAAGATTCATTTGCTGACGCGGAGACTATACGCCCGTCCAACTCCGCAATTGTTCCTTTACAGGAACGATTTCCTACCTCCGCCCAACGTGGCCCAACCTCCAGCTTCCAAAAGGGACTGGACGCCAGACTTCTGTACCTTACACACTCCTGGTTAGACAATACATTAGAGCGTCCTTCTAGTCGACTTCGGAATCACCGAGGAGCATGTGAGGAATTTTAATCTTATTGAACAAACTCACGTCACACTTCTTGGAGTCCCATCAAAGTTCTCATTAGGAAGAAGTTCCGCTCTTAGGGGAACTACATATTGTATGGGACTATCCCACCCTTCCCGATTCCTTGGCGTCTAGTCTCAACCCGAGAGCCTCCCTTCTCCCATGCCCCCTTCAAGACTCAACGACCAGCCTCACGTGCACTCTAACGCCTAAGAAAAACACTGAAAACACGTCCCGCCACTTCAACCTTACCATAAACTTGGTCCGAAATCGTCCAAATTATGTGAATTATTTACTTCCGCCTCATCAACTCATTTCAAAGAGACGCTTCTGCTCCATGCAATTCCTTCCCTTGCTTGATTACGCAATCAGGGGTTCCCTACAACTCCTGTCTCCTACACACTTCATGGTCCTCCATTTCGGAATAGACGGAACGACCTCATTAGACTAACTTTCTCCACGACCAAACTTCCCTGAACTAATTTTAAACAGTTCCGACTTTCGACATGGAAGTAAGCAAAGAAAAGAGTTTCTTTAGTTGTTTCTCCGCTCCTTGTTTATAGTAAGCATCATCAGCCCGACGGTAATACATAGTAACAAACATTTAGGAAAGTAGAAAAGTAACAGAAACGTGGAGGCCTCCAACAACAATTCCAATACGTAAGAATACAGGCGCACAGTCGAGAATAACATTGAGTTTACAAAAATTAAAAGAAGCTCTTATGCGTGTCTTATCGGCCCTTATTCGCTTAAGTATGCACTAGTATATTAACGTTTGTACAGTCTACAAGAGATACGAACAATTAGCTTGTTACTTTAAATTGCACCACTTTCTCTTCTTTAAATCGGAATTTCCGTGACTCTTGAATTCAGCCTCGACTCACTTACAGTTCCCACCACTAAGACTTGTATGTGCGAATTACGTCCGTAATAACGGCTCTGCAAATGGGGCAGTGGCTCACCTCCTTCATTTTCCAGTACTCCAGAGCACACTTGTAGCCTGGATAGAAGAGAGAGTAAAGATAATAAGTTTGGAGACCCAGAAGAGGAGTCAGCCACAGGCCTGGAATACTAAACTCTTACAGAATGTCATGTGGCCGCAAGAATAGAATACACTGTCAACCGGTCGCTCACAACAGGCAACGCACTCAACACACCAATTCGAGCCTTCAACAGGAGAGGAGAAAAGTGGGGACGATGAGCCTCCGTTCTATTCGAGCAAGAAGAATCAAGTGAGTTAGTCTTCATTTGTAGAGTTGGAATTTGGGGGGATACTACTGATGGTATGGATGGACTTACTTCGTGCGTATTGTTGGCGTCCGTGATAGGTTTGAGTCTAGAGGTTGTTAGCTCGAACTGAACCCCCTCGACAGTCTTGTACTTGTGCAAAGGTAACTTGAGATATGATGGGTTAGAGGGTTGGTTGGAAGATGAGGGGACTGTGGCGGGATGGCGTCGCTCAGCCTGGAACCAGTACTTTGAGGCGGAGGCAGACTGGAAGGAAGTATTGTTCATCGGACTAGTTGAATGCGGAGGGGCCGTTGTTGGTAGAGGCAAGCGTGGGCGCGGCCCCCCACCTGACTCCGACTCCAAACTCTTCCCTCCGACTACAGAGGATCAAGACGGAGGTATTAAGTCTGGATCTCAGGAACATGTGCTTCAGGAAATTATTGGTACCCTGACCCACAGTAAATCTCAGGATAGGTCCGCTAAGCTTACCTAGAGAACTTTGAGCGGAAGCCCGTACTGATGGAGGCGGAATGGTACCCACAAGAATAATTCGTTGAGTGGTTCCATATAAGTCGAAAAATGCCCAGAGCGGAATAGAAGTATCTATATGCATGAGGACTAAGGAGGGACCCCCGTTCTTTGACACATGAACAGCTCCTGTCAAGTTAAAAGTATCAAATAGTCAGAATAGTTTTCCAAGGCTTGAAAATCCGCTGGAAATCCTAGCCACCGACTTACCAGAGTGAGTGATTCTAAATGCCAACTCGTCTCCAGCTACAGGATTATTGGCTGCTTCCTTCTTGACTACCCAATACTCTGGCCGGTCCAGCAAGAGATGGGAGTCCTCGGGCAGCATATCAGCACAAATCAGATCAGGGTTGCAAGAAGTCAAACCGAAGGCCATTGAGCTTGCATAAGCCGGCTCAGTTTGCAAGACCTACAATGAAAATAGAACAATGATTGTAGACCGTAAAATGCAGAGCGTCCTCTGCATTTTCGCATCATTATATATTTGTAACTTTTATAATTTGAAACCCGTTATCTGTTCGCTACAATTAAACTGTAAATCTCGTCAGCATTGACTTAAAAAAAAACTCGGCTCAAATACTGAATCAGTAAGGAAAGTAAAACTTACTCTCGCCTAAGTCCGTGGGTAAGAGTATGTAGTGCAACCAAAGAAAAAAAAAAGTTACTCTCGCCCAAGTAAACAGAAAAGGTCACAGACAGACGGACTGACAGACATGCTTGATCGCAAGAGCTTACTCTGCTTCGCAAGCCAGCGCTTGCAGGCAGAGTACGCTAATAATTGAGCTACAGTTCTCCTGTGTAGATTTTGATAGTAAATGGATGGCTTGTAAGGAATTGAGTAGTACCTTGACTATAATTGTTTCTCCGAGCTCAACAGGCCGGGAAGTGAAGACGTAGCCATTTGAGTATTCGCTTGAGCATCGCCAAGCCATCCGACTAAACTTCCCAGTCGAAATGTTATTACCTCGAGTCCTAGAATTGACAAGAACGGGATGTCATGTATATGAAACAAGACTAGCTAAGTTTCTTGTATATCGATATTTGAAATAAGTCTTGTTATACAACTAATAATCTATACAACTTCTCATACAATAAAAATGTTGTACAACTTCTTGAACTACGTTGACATTGAAATAAACTGTATTATTATTATTGAGTACAGAGTAAAGGAATGGTCCCTTTGAATAAGAAAGTTCCAGACAAACCTATGAAGATGGATGTTGAAAAAAGAGGTTTCGGGATAATGAAGAATTCGAAGAGTCTCTTCAGGCTCCGCCCGGGACCTCGGCTTCTCCATGTATAATCCACTCATGCTATTAAGTAGGGTCGAATCAACCTCGTCCCGGACTATTACGGAGTCATTTAGGCTTCGACGCGAGTTGTTTAAATGGGCACGAGGATCTAGAAGTGGAAGGATAATAAACATTTTAGCAGACTGCTCCAGTGAGGACGAAGGTGTTCTACGCTAAACGTGTACCACGTCACTTTCAGCTTACCCACAAATTCAATGGCAGTCGTATTTCCATAAATATCTAAGAGCGCCCAAAGCGGCCCGCGAGTATCAACGTCCTTGAAGAAAGTACCCATTTCCTCCCCATTGATCCCGAAATGAACATCTCCAGCCTGATTTACATAGTAGAACAGGATCGAGTCCTGCTTTACTAAATAGTCATGAAATGCTTTGGCCCAGAATCCAGGCTTCGAAGTCAAATCTGCAAAATATAAAATACACGACTTAGAAATGTCAGAACTTAAGGCCCATGGCGTTATAATAATTAGAGTACCTACAGTTTTAATTTACGTACCTGGACAAGCATATCTTGGTAGGCCGGATTTCAGTGAGTTTGGGTCATTACTTGTGAATCCAAACCTCACGACGCCACTCCAATTGGTAGAAACTTCGGCAAACTTGAGACATACCTGTGAAACCAAACGTAAGTGATTAGGAAAACTTCAGGCTAAATATGTTAAGACTTAAGTGCACACCTTCATTGCCGCTCATTCAAAATTCGCTAGATCTCTAATTAAATCTTGGTCTAGTATGCATTAAGCATATGACAGGACTAGGTTCCTTTCCGTCACACCTAAAGTCATTTTCTGAATTGGGAGAGAAGATTGGACTAGGATAATAAATGGTCGTAGCTTGAACTATATGTATCTAATGAAATCAGCCTATTCTCAAATCCCGAGCATGAAAGTAGAATACAAAAATGCATATAAAAAATGGCCGGGAGAGGGCCGAAGCCGAGGCTCCTAAAAGGATGAAATGAGGCTCCTCCGCTCTGCCTTCCAGTTATGGTCTCACTTTACGCTTTAAACCAGAGAGTTCATGGACCACTGACTCGCGCCAGACCCAACCATGATAATAATGCTCAGGCCGTCGAGAAAGAATGATGTGAGAATGTCTTGCTTTGATAGGATCGCCGATCGTCATGAAACACAACTCACTCATCTCAGAGGAACCGCATCATCCCAATCATCTCCTAAGATTCCTACAGCCCCAGCTCAACATTCGGAACCCCAGATTCCCGCCTCACTTCTCCATATCAACTCTCAAGGGGAAAGCTGCCTGGAAACTTCCTACTTATTCACTTATCAGGAGCTTGGGGAAACTGGGGAGGGTTATTCTGAAACATCAATAAACGATGCTCCTAGGAGGGAGCGGGTCTCGTCGGGAGTACTTGATAATGATAATGGGATGAGGGAGCTTAATGGAATCTCAAGGAAGAAAGCTCCATCTCGGCGGCTCAGAAGTACATGCCAAAATAAGTCTGAGGGAAAGAGTGGGAGACGTGGAGTAAAGGGAATACGTCCGTGACAGGACTCCGTGAGGTAAGCTCCTTCTATGTAGAGAAGCAGTGAAGTAGGGAGACGGAGCAGAGGATTGGAGTTCCACGCTCGTACCTCTAACTCGTTTAAAAGTTTGAAGGCACAGAATTTATTCGAGATTTGAAATCATCAAACCATGCCTTTTCTCTCCCACGATCAAGATATGCTGATGTAGCTACATAGCTTGTACATAGCTGAGAGGAGGAAAAGATTGAGCGGAGGAAGTTGAGGTGGAGATGGAAATAAAAAGTTGGGAGAAGACGGGTAATTAGAGAAGAGCGTCGGATTCATTATGCCATCCTGTTATAGGGGCCATTCATTCTGGTCCCTTCCATTTAGGATTTCCATTCCACCTCTCCCGTACCTTTTCATTGACTTTGACTGGTCTGTCCGAGAAGGCGATTCCCTTGCAGAAGCTGTTGGACCGTTTGGCAATGGTTCCGCCGCAGACGATCTCGATGTTTTCCCCATGGACTGGACTGAAGAGGAGAGGCGGGAGGTTGTTGGGCGAGATCCCGCCGCCTCGAGAGCCTGTGGATCAACAGAGAAAGGATTCTTAGGAATAGGCGGGCATTAGCAGAGCCCCGGCTTCCTGGCTCCTGGCCTATTGAACTGAGAGGAAGAGGCAGCTGGGGATGGGACGGATGGCTGGAGCTAGAAATAGGGAGCCGGGCACGGATGCTCCTTCTGAGGAGGCCCAGAGAACCCTAACAGTCCCTAACAGTCCTACTTCCTTTTCCTGTGCTAAACCGAAGGAAATGGGGGATACGGAATAGACGGAGAGGGACGACCTAAGACACACATGACAAAAAACTGGCTTCGCCCACTGATTTCCACACTCCTTGCCTCTTCCACCGGATACACCAAAGAACTTATTAGCCACTTCCAGGAAAAAAAAGAGCTGGCCATGCATTAAGATAAACGATAGACATTCTTCTCCGCCCTTCTTCTCCCTAAACTAGCGTCTCATCCCGCTGCTCACCTTCCATCCAACCACCCTTTGTTTCAAAGGGAAGAATGGGAAAAGTATAATAAAATGAGGCCACGCGTCACTTATTCCACCCTTCATCTCCGCAGAGGAGATCTCCGTCTTTGGACATGCTGCGCTTAGAGAAGATGAGGGACCCAAGTCTCGGGACTCCTTCTCCTGACACAACTACTTAATAACTTAAATCCTATAAATTGAAGACAATCGACTTATTTACTGACCCATCCCCATCTTTCGCTGGATCTTCTTGATGACCTTCATTTTCTTGAGCCAAGGGACGCAGGTTGGCGGGGACGACGGGACAGGGTCAAGGGTGAGATTAATGCGGGCCGGAATGGCGGACGGTTGTTTTGGAGGATCCGACTCACGAGAATAAGAGACTTGGGCCCTACTGGCATAGGCCGGCTGGGGAGGCATTGAGAGCGGTCGGCTAAGTTTTCGAGCGGAAGTGGTATGTGGGCCTCCGGGGGATGGGCGGAGTTGGACAGACGGACTCTTGTCTGTGTTCCGATAGTCGGCCGAAGCGGGGTCAGGATGGCTCATGGGCCAGGGCCCTCCGACCATGACTCCCATTCTTGACCTCTCGTAGAACTCGGCGGATCTGGACTTGGAAGGAGCTGAGTAGACGTAGGAGTAGTCTGAGGCCATATAGACTCACGAGGTCAGGACAGAGTTCAGAAGACCCTGTCGGAGGCTGGGCCCAGGACTCCGAGAAACCCTTCACTTGGCTCCTGAGTTCCGTCCGACTCAGAAGGTACTACTGTCTAAGCCTGCTGGTCTAAGCGTATCCCATGGCAGTTGCGGGAGGGAGAGGAGCCTGATGAGAGCTGGTTTCCGAAGGGGAGCCACTACGAAACTGTGAATGGATGGAAACTCAGAACTCCATCTAAGCCCCTAATAATGTATGGAGTTGGACAGATGGGAACTCGGCTCCCGGTTCCCATTCAAGGGACTCCTACTAATAAGAGGAGCCTATGTCGGGGTCTACCCTGCCAAGGATCCTCAGGAAGGGAGGGCCGGCTGCTGGCTGAGCCAAGGGACGGGCAACTCCTTGCGCGTGGCCCTCAACGTTACACAATGATGGGCCAGGCCGGGAGGGTAGAAGGGCCGGGAATTAAAGAGCCGAAGGGTCCCTCGGGCCCGGTTTAAAAGGACAGTTGGCACGAGACCCAGGGCCCTGGGTCCAGGTGCTAGGCCTTCTTGGCACGCGTGCCCAAGATCCCTCCATGAGGAGAGATAGGGATGGCCAGACTCGGGTCGCGTGGCAGTTGGCATAAATGGTTTAACAACATCTGAGGAATTGGACTCCCAAACTCCTCCACAACATAACAACAGAGACGGAGAAAGACGCTCGATAGCAGACTGCTCTCCAATACGGCCAGAAGAGCCAGATGCCATGTCTTTGTTCATATCGAGGTCCTCTCCTCCTCGGCAACAGGGACAAGTTCTCGTCTCTCTTTGGCACAATCCGATCCTTCGCAAGGACTGTACACCCGAACTCACCAATCCAGAGGACAAGGGAATGGGCCAGGAATTAATTCACACCACTAAGTTCCAGCAGACAATGCAAAATGCAAACGAAGGAAAATGCAACGAGGTCCCAGTCTATCCTCTTCTCTTCGTACCAGTAGTAGTAGTATACTGCTGGTCGAGTGTCGAGTCTTGGCTTTCCTACTGTCTGTCCACCTAAACCCAGGTTCATATCCCAATCCCTAATATTGCAAATGTAAGAGAACAATCTTGATGACAGTGAATATGGGAATGGGGACTAAAACATAAATAATATAAACATAAATCCACTTCGGAATCCACTTCCTTTCACAAATTATTTATGAAATAGGCTTCTACTGATATCGTAATATCAGAGATGGCAAAAACCCGGGTTTTATTTTTTAACCCATGGGTTATTGGGTTTTCGGGTTTTATCGGGTTTAACCCAGTTTCATATAATCGATTATAAGAAACTGGGTTAAACCCGCGATTATAATCGCGTGAAAAGGATTTCTGTCATATTATTAACGTGACATAAAATTAATATTACAGTGCTTATGGAGACATGCAAATTGCGGTAGAAGAGATTTGAACTCTAGGTAAATTTTATACAATTTTCCACTTCTCACTGTTGTATGTTAAGGAAGCACAACTATTCTCTTCATATCTGCAACACGCAACACTACTAAATATAAATATATATGTTTTTATATACAAGCAAATTAAAATAATGTAACGGCAAATTTCAAAATGGCTTCCAGTAATCGATTTTTGGATTTTCTAATAGTAGTTTAGTGTTAACGGAGTTCACTTCAAGGACATAAGTTCCAGGCAACCGGCTTCAAGTGCTAGTAACTAATAAATGAACCACTTGATATATTATGAACTCAAAAAAAGTTTTCACAATGATTTGCTAATGGTCAGCGTCATAATTTCTGTGATCTCTGATGTCACACGTTGTCATACTCCGCTATTTGGCTATGCCCGTTACAACGGTTTATTTTTTCGTTAGTGAGGTATGCTATCAATATGAATCAATGCTATGAGACTACAGAGTGTATAAATTGGTTTCGTTAACAGCGCGTCATCAAAAACTAAAAAATAAAATAAAACCCGATAAAACCCAAAATCAGGGAATAAAACCCATGGGTTTTACCCGGGTAAAACCCAGTGGGTTTTATTTTCCATCCGTGCGTAATATACTAAGACAAGTAAATATAATATCTAGTTTTTATTAGCCTAGGGATTTGGAAGTTTCGTAAATGATTAAAAAGTTGAAGCTCACATTAGCTAAGGGGTCGGCAGCACAGAGTCGGGTGTTGCATTAGGGGCAAGACATGGACGAATGCATAATACGCACTGACCACTGGCCAGGCATATAGCCACGTGAGTATGTGAGGGTTAGTCCGAATGGAGGCAGGTGCATGCGCTGGGGGCTTAGCCAAGCCAATGACGTTCTATTGTGTCAGCGGCGTCAAATTCAAATTCTTTAGGACAGTAGATCTCGGTCTCGGATCAGGTTTGGATGAGCAAAGTGGTACATTCAGTGCAATTCCATTTGTTTTAGACAGAGCTAGAATCGGATTTGCACAGGCCCAGTGGTGCCGGCGTCGCTCAATTTAAATTCTTTCAGAAAATAACTGTCGGGTCGGATTTGCACGGGCCCAGTGGTTCCGGCGGCACAGTATTCGATTTATTTGAGACAATAACGGTAGGATCGAGTTTGGCCGGGCCCAGTGATGCCGGCGGAGTCGAACTCGATTTCTTCCAGACAATAACTGTAGTATCTGGCGCCGATTACGATTTCCTTGCGACAATAACGGTCGGATCGGGTTCGTACGGGCACAATGGCATCCGTATCCGAAGAGCCTAATTCAGTTTTTCGGGTTTACACCGATTCCCCCTTGGTCGTAAGATCGTGTAACTTGCTAGGCTGCTAGTAATTCATAATTCTCATGAGAATGTCAGAAACGAAGAGCTGTGGAAAACAAATTTGAAATAAAAGGCGCCTGATGATATTGTTCAAATCATTCTGGAATTTTAAATGATGTTTTAATTAAACAGGAATACATAAAAGGCGTCGTGAGCGTGGTAGTGGAAGTTATCTGTAGTTGTAGCAAGTTTTTTGCTTTTTGGCACAGCAGAAGTAACTCGATAGTCCCTTTAGAATAGCCCTTAGCCCTGCATCTAAAATGGTAAGCCCGTATGTGGTGGACTCCCATGCAAGCCACTCAAGTTTGAAGGGCCTGGAAACCCATCTGTAGAGGAGGGGTTGTTATTTTCGTCGATATTTTAGAGCAGCTGCACGCGTTTTCTTTATTGCCTTCCCTTCAAACTTGTACTAGGGCCACAGAACCGCGTCAGCCGTTTTAAGTTCCGTGTCTTAGTTCCTACTAAATTCGTGGTTCGTACCTACTGCTACCGGATTGAATAATTTTGAGTTTTTAATTATTTCTTATACAGGTACTCTATGATATCGATATTATCTTACCTATCTGAGCCGTGTGGTTTTCACTCGAATCGAAAACACAACTTTTTGCGTTGTATAGAGCATTGTAAGAATTACATCAGGGCATGCATGGGCGTGTCAAGCCTCAAGTTTCAACCCCAAAAAGGCATTGCTTTAAACGCCTATGCGTCAGACCATCGGTTATCATACGGCGGTAAAACGAGTGTTTAAGTGAGCTTATAAGTACCAATAATAGAACTAACGTTTTGTTAGACGAACGAATCACTTTACTAGTCAATTTTCAAACCTAACCTAACAAAAATTGCGAGTTACAATATTGGGGATAAATTCAAAAAAAATATTTCACTACTTGAGCATGTTTGAACTCGTTTTACAGTCTAATTTGATTATCTGCCTAATTCCAAGTAACTAGCCAAACAAACACGCGCTAACCCGGAACTGGTAAATACGTCTTCTAATTATTTATAGTTTACATGAGCCACTTTCATAAGGAGCTCCACTAAAACAAACACAACACACCCGTGGCCCATGTACCCTAGAAATAAGTAGAAAACGTATTTATCCGTTCCGCGTTAGCATGGGCTTGTTTGGCAAGTCAAAGGAAAAGGACCTTACGGGATTTACTAGAATATTTTCCATTTCGGGCTAACTGGCCATCCCACTTAAAATGTATCGTTTAAATGTACCCCGTGACCCCACTACGGATGCATGAGTGTTTTCGAATTCTATTATGTGCGTTATAGTACTACTAATTAATAATGATTTTTGAACCATGTGGTTCCTTTCGGAAATGGCCTTGATTTTGAGTGACAGGGTCAAAGGTCATCGCTCATACACCGAGAAGTGACATATCGTTGGAAGGCTTATTGAATGGAGATTCCCAAAATGCATAAAACTTGACCATTTTGGCCTTACATGTGACCACAGGAAGTCAAAAAGTGTTTTTTTTTTCTTTGACTTTTGCCCACTTCAAAAATCAGCCTTACCATGAAGTCGAAGTCATGGTTTTTCGCTAATGTTCTATATGGGTTATAGTACTAGTACTTAGTACTATTATTCTCACCTTGTAGCTACTTATGTAACTGACTTTGATTTTTTGGCATACCTGACTTCAAGAATATTTTAAAATATACTACAGTGGTCAGTGGTCGTATATAAGGGTCATATTATGCGATCAAGTACTCCAGCCTAGAACTATCATATCCACCAACATAAACACAATTTTGTTTCCATATAAGAAAAAAAAAATTTTGGGTGACCACATTTGACGAATTTTTTGGGTATCTTACGCATGCGCAATGGACCCAACCAAGTGTGTTCTAGGATCAAGGTAGGGTTTAGTATAATGTACGAAACATTTTAAGTCGGATGGCCAGCCCAAAATCAAAAATTTTCTAGTAAATCCCATAAGGTCCTTTTAATGATTCATGAAACACTACACTAATCAGGGACCCGGGTAAAACCCATGGGTTTTATTTCCTGGTTTTGGGTTTTATCGGGTTTTATTTTTATTTTTAGGTTTTGATGACGGGCTGTTAACGAAACCAATTTCTACACTCTGTAGTCACATAACAATAATTCATTTTAATGCATACCGCATTGACCAAAGAATAAGCCGCTGTAACGGGCATAGCCAAATAGCGGAGTGTGACAATGTGTGACATCATAGATCACTGAAATTATGACGTTGACCCGCCGTCTTAAGCACCGCGTCATTGGCAAATCATTGTGAAAACTGTTTTTGAGTTCATAATATATCAAGTGGTTAATTTATTAATTACTAGCACTTGAAGCCGGTTAGCCTTGAACTTTTGTCCTTGAAGTGAACTCCGTTCACAGTAAACTACTATTAGAAAATCCAAAAATAGATTACCGTAAGCCATTTTGAAATTTGCCGTTACATTATTTTAATTTACTTGTATTTAAAAACATGTATATTTATATTTAGTAGTGTTGCGTGTTGCAGATATGAAGAGAATAGTTGTGCTTTCTTAACGTACAACAGAGCGAGAAGTGGAAAATTGTATAAAATTGACCTTGAGTTCAAATCTCTTCTACCGCAATTTGCATGTCTCCATAAGCACTGTAATATTAATTTTATGTCATGTTAATAATATGACAGAAATCCGTGTCACGTAATTATAAGAAACAGGGTTAAACCCGTTAAAACCCAAAAACCCAATAACCCATGGGTTGAAAAATAAAACCCGGGTTTTACCATCTCTGATTTGTATACCTATATAAACTCGAAATACGTGAAGCACTTTATCATATAGGATTCGCAGGTAGCAAACTGATGACACGAACCAAGAAAATTAGAAAGACTGTCTAAGAAAGTTGTTTTCCCGTATCTAAACAACTTTCACGCACCTCCTAAGACCGATTATCATACAACGGAATTTTTACAACACGGGTTGAACGATCGCGTCGAAGTGAAGCAGAAATTGTCTTATTATCATAGATCGGCTATTTGTTTACGTAAAATGACGCAAATATTTAAATAAGATTTACTCTGAAACCCTTGCATAATTTACGTAAAATTTATTTTGTAACAAAATATTTACTAAATAGTCCATTTTTTGCAACCCCAAATCACAAAGGTCACGGCTCTAGAGTCAAAAATGAAGAAGTTGAAATAAATAAATAACCGATATATACTTATTATGCTAATTTACATATGAACTCTACGGAGCAGTTTGGGGTGTGACGGTCAGACCGACGGACAGACGGACACCCGGATCATCCCATAAGACCTTTTGGTCTAGAACCTCACGTATTGTTAATTAGTCAAAACAGTGCGGGAATCGGTTGCATTGGTTCGTGAGTTATTATTATTATCGTATTAACGTAGTAAAGACGGTTATGTAATTGGTTTGTCCGTCTGTCCCCTTTCAAATGGCTTCCTTTATGTCCTATTTAACGGTGTATACTAATGAGCATAAGTGCGTCGCTTCGACGCGATCGTTCTACCCGTTCCTACTTAGGCCGATTATCATACAACGGAATTTTGACAACGCTCAACAACATGCAATTTATCGCTCACTCCATGCCGACTTTTCTCGTATATGCATCTAAGTCATCGGAAGCAAAATATTTAGCATGGCTCTTTTCGCGGGTCACTGCATTAAACGTTTAATCATTTTTCAATTGAAGGTATTGTATGCGATAAAATCATGCTTTAACCTAATTATCAAACTCAATTGAAATTAATACTAACAATAATTCAGAGCATATTTCATAGAAAAATGCTACTATTTAGAAGCAGCATTACAAATACTGGTCTAAATTTAAATAAGACGAAGCGTGTATACATTGTTCAATATTTAATTATGCATAGGATTTATGTGGAATGGCGTAAAAACTTAGAATTTAGAACAAATTATCTTATATGAAAATGCAAGTCTAAGTAAAACGTACGATGTTGAAATCGGAAAGCTTGAAAACATTGTTTGATTTTCCATTTCTTTTACTTTCTTTTTAGGTGAGTGTTGTCATGTGCTGTGACTTAGTAAATATCATTACTAAACATTCCCCTCTTAGCATATTTAATGTGTTACAATTTCGGGATTTCAAGTTAGCTCACGCAGCTCTTTTTGAACCTAAGTAAGGTTTTAGGTACTCGCTAAACGTTAATATGGTTTCTATCACTTTAAACTGTTTCTTATGCTTATACCATTTATTTTAAGCTCGATTTCAAGCGAAGCCTTTTGGTCCCAAGCTGCTGAGAGCAGGTTTTTTCTTTTAGACCAAAAGGTCTTATGGGATAGTCTTGTCAATCCGTCCGTCTGTCTGTCATACTTGAAGTTGCTCCGTACAGCTCAGATGTAATCACGAATAATGAGACACTTTCTGCTTTATGGCTGCTTCTTTGCGCTTTATGTGCTCTATTAGACCCTAATTATTATATAAAGAAAGCCATACCACGCTTCACAGAATTATAACATTATAGCGCCTTACACTATATTTCTAGTCATATCCGGAAAAACAAAATTGTGGACATGGCTACTCATGCACTTGACTGAGCACTTGTAATTCTTAGAAACAATAATATGTTAAGCCATTCATGTATGAGCATAGAACGTATATTTATGTAAATTAAACGATGCACAGCGCACACAGACCAGGCATCACTTGTATATAAACTCAAACAACATATCTAACTGCATCTAACAGTAGCTAACTTACTAAGCGTATTTCAAACTTTTGAAGCAATCCGAACAGAAAGCAATTTGAAAAGCATTCAAATATCTGGAACGTTGTTAGTGGTTCATGTAAAAATCTAAAACGTATATCGTGAAACATATACAGCGTATTGTATATGAGTCAGATCGAGCACCACTTGTATATATAAACTCGACCAACGTGAAGCATATTATCATCTGCCATTTTAAAGTAGCTAACTAATGTCGCGAAACAAGAAAATTTGAAAGACTGGAGTCCAGAGATGGCAAAAACCCGGGTTTTATTTTTTAACCCATGGGTTATTGGGTTTTCTGTCATATTTTTAGCATGACATATAAAATTGGCTTACAGTGCTTAAGGAGACATGCAAATTGCGGTGTAAGAGATTTGCACTCTAGGTCAATTTTATGCAATTTTTCACTTCTCGCAATATGAATGAGTGTATTATGTGGCTACAGAGTGTAGAAAGTTGTTTCGTTAACAGCGCGTCATCTAAACCTAAAAAGGAATAAAACCCAATATCAGGGAATAAAATCCATGTGTTTTATCTGGATAAAACCCACCGGGCTTTATTTCAACCCTGTTGGAGTCTGAGAAAGTTGTTTTCCCTTATCTAAAAAGCTTTAGTTCATGGCATCATTGTTACTCAATTTTTTCTTTAATTTCATTTTCGTCTGTTTACGCCTTTTGGTCCTAAGCTGCTGATAGCAGGGTTTTAGACCAAAAGGTGTTTTTATAGTTAGAATACTTATGCATGAAGTAGAGAGTTATGGGAAGCTCACGTAAAAATGCTCGGGTAGAATTTTACGTCACGTTAAAACATTTTTACGTAGAAACGAGGTTTTACGCTACGTAATTCGTTTTACGCGATTAAAATTGACGTTCTAAGAGGCCATACAAGGAGGCAAGGAGAAACTCACTAAAAGGTATCGATTCTATCGAAGGTCTAGTCAGAGGGATGACAGATGTGACCTTGACTCCACAGAGGTGACCTTGACTCCACAGAGGTGAAATATGACCTCCATAGCGGTCAATGGAACAGAAGGTTAAACTTGACTAACCTATCAATGGAAAGCTGAAGTTACGCCTGAATTTGATAGTTATCTTTGTTCTGACCTATGCCCTCTACAGTGACGGTCAACGTCAAAGGTGAGAAACGAATAAGGCGTCAGGAGTCATACTTCAAGCCGTCCGTCTCTTATCGTCTTCTGAGACCCTGGATCCGTTCACAATCGAAACCAGAGATGCTTTAGCAGCAAAACATTCGTCTTCATAGGGCCCGCTCATAGTCTCCATAGATATTCCAATGACTCCGGCTCTATTCCTCGATGTTAAGCGGACAGCTCGTGCCATCGCAAGATTCCCGTTCGGCTACTACGCCGGACATGATGGAATGTACCCTCAACACTTAGAGGATCTCAGCTCAAAACTGACTGGGGATGCCGGTACACGATTATTAGAAGCCCAAGACAAAAGGGAGGGATAAGACCTATAGCTTTAAGGATGTACACTCCGCCGTCTTGTCGCAAGAGCCGCGTGTAGCCTCATCCAACCGATCCTTGGTCCCATCTTACGCACCCACCAGCTTGGTTTCGGAGTCTGCGAGGCTATAGTTCATGCCACGTGAAGTCCAATCGGCGAGCAGAGTCCGGGTCTAGTTTTGAAGCTAAATTTTTTGAACGCCGTTAACTGTTTTCCGAGGTAACAGGTTGCTGACAAAGTACAGGCCGTGCTCCCGCAGTGGTACCCAACAGTCCTCCAGCCGTATGGAAGCCCCAGCCATCTTTTGGTGAGCACACTATAAGTTCCGCAGAGGGTCTTCAACAGGAAATCCATTCGCCCCAGCGATGTTTTGTCTAGCAATTCAGCATATAATCAACGACCTTCAATCAAGACTCAACGGGTGGTACCTGGATGACGGGAGTTTAGGCGGATTGGGCCCCGAGGTCCTTCATGACCTTTATGTTGTCATGTCAGAGGCAAAGGCTACAGGTCTAACTCTCAATCCTTGAAAATGTGAACTTTTCATTATTGGAGAGCATGATCAGTCTTCGGCCCACACTCCTCCCGGAAATCAAGTTCCTTAGCGATTCTGTCATTCATTCGCCGGGAAGACCCCTAAATGATGCCTCCATTCGTTCATCGTTGTAGCCAAAAATCCTCAAAATCACAACGCTGGTTGATCGACTTCCTATCCTGCCATCTCACTTGGCTCTCTTTCTGCTGAAGAACTATACTACATACGAACATTACATAGGAACATTATAAGACTATCTTGTACTACAATCCATGTCCCGGCCCGCCTTTAACCTCCAGGACTCCTTCGGACCGACGGTAAGCGCCCGGATGGTTTGACTCTCATTCCCAGGTCCAGAGGAAAGTGTTTACTGTGGGACGCGACCTGCGTGGACACATTCGCCAAATCCTACCTCCCAGCAACTTCCCGATCTGCCGGCGCCGCTACTACCTTTGCAAAAACCAAGAAACGGACAAAATATCGAGCTGTTCTGGACCAATTCATGTTCTGCCCTTTCGCCGCTGAAACACTGGGTAACGGCGCGGTCTTTAATAAGTGAGCTCGGCGGACGCCTGGACGAGGCAACAGAGGAGTACAGATCTACAGCATTCCTTCGTCAGCGACTCAGTCTGGCAGTTCAACGAGGAAATGTTGCCAGTATTTCGGCAGCGGCTCCCCTGTCTTCTAAATTAAATGAGATTTTTCAACTATAATTGTAACACTTTCTATGTAAAATGTTGCTGTTGAAAGTATAATAAAATCTAAATAGTACTAAATAGTTTTGTATCAATCCCACCAATTGATGATGAAATAGATGAAACCACTGAGAGAAAATACAATTCCCGTTCCAATTCCGAACGAAACTTACCCCAATTCCGCACGCATTTCCGGATAAAAAAAAGCTTGTCGGAATCCGGGACCCGGAAAAAGAGAAACAAAAAAAAATTCCTGATTTTTGCCTGATCGGACAGATAACTTTTCTCTCCTTGACAACACAAAGTGTGCGTAAATAAATACGGAAAAGTTAACTCCCCGTGGGTATGCATTCAGACCCCCCCTCAAATGTCTAAAGAGCACTTTTTGGCGAAACGGCTTACTTCACGCGAAAAATTAAAGATACATAAAAATCGGGGAATGGCGTTTAGATGCTCCATTTCAATTCTAGGTCACCATACATAACAGTTTACTGCTTTAAATCCTCAAAAAACGTAGTCGAAGTGGCCATTTAACCCACTTTCCATGTACTTAAGACGCCCGGCTATTGAAATTGTTGTAATTTATACAAATCTATTTCAAACAAACTTAATTTGACCTCTTTAGGTCAAAGGGGTCCTGAGATATTTGACATCATAGTGACGCATGTCGAGCCTATTTCTTAACACACGTTTATATAGTGAGTTTCTCCTTACTATTCTCAAGTGCACTTCATTAGTGTTACCCGTAGCAACAGTAATTCTCTTCATTCATGTCTACGAGTTCTACTAATATAATGATGTCATATTGTTTGATTAAAATTGAAATCACTTTAGGCTGTTGCGTACTGTTTTCTGTTTGTGATATGGGCCCAATGCATTATGAATGAGAGGCCAAACCTTAGGGCCGAACGACCAGTACAGTAATCGTAATCAGTTATAATTGTAATTTTCATTGTACGTCGCTAATGCAAATTGCATAAAGGTGTGTTTCATCAAAGAAAAATTGCTCTAAAAAACTCCAAAATAAAAAATGCATTCAGAAAAAGCAGACTACCCTGAACTTAAAAGTGCACTGGAAAGATAGAAACAAGAAACAAACAATCCAGGCCTAATCTTTGCTTCCCGTCTCAGGTCCTCCGTGATAATTACCGTGAATTAATTTTATTGCAACCTTAAAATCTAATCGGAGGACCTTCGCGGGCGCAACAATTAGGCCTGGATTGTTTGTTTCTTGTTTCTATCTTGCCAGTGCACTTTTAAGTTCAGGATAGTCTGCTTTTTCTGAATGCATTTTTTATTTTGGAGTTTTTTTTTTAGCGCAAATTTTTTTTTTGGAATCGCACCTTTATCCAATTTTGTATTACCGACGTACAATGAGAATTATTACTGATTACGATTGCTGTACTGTGGTCGTTTGGCCTGTCATTCATAATGTATGCGGTTCATATCACGAACAGAAAACAGTACATACAAGACAACCTAAAAGTGATTCTGATTTAAATCAGACAATCTGACATCATACATACTGGACATACACACTTGAGAATGGTAAGGGGAAACTCCCTATATAAACGTGTGTTAAGAAATAGGCGGCTCGACATGTGTGACTAAGAGGTCAAATATCTCAAGAGCCCTTTGACCTAGAGAGGTCAAATGAAGTTTGTTTGAAACAGATTTGTAAGACGTACAACAATTTCAATAGCTGAGCATGCTGAGTACATGGGAAGTGGGTTAAATGGCCATGTCGGCGACGTTTTTTGAGGATTTAGGGCAGCAAACTGTTGTGTATGGAACTCTAGAATTGAAATGGAGCATCTACACCCCGTTCTCCAATTTTTGTCTCAATCTTTAATTTTCGCGTAAATTAAGCCGTTTAGCCGGAAAGTGCTCTTCAGACATTTGAGGGGGGGGGGTCTAAATGCATACCCCACGGGAGTTAACTTTTCCGTATTTATTTACGCATACATCGTGTTGTCAAGGAGGGAAAAGTTATCTGCCCGTTCAGGGAATAAAATGTACATACTGCAGGTATTTAAAACA
>JAQFZY010000298.1:0-34652 GCA_034696285.1 Hypogastrura burkilli
GAAACGTTACGTTTGTTACTGTTAAAATCACGAACCACTAGAAATCACCAGAATTTCTGGTGCTGGGGCTACTAGTTTTTCATAAGAAATACATTTTCGAAATCAACAACTACGTGTCCATACAGGGAAGAAGCTGAGGGAGTTTGGCTGACCATGTCCAGGAAGAAGAAGCAGTATGCAACCATTGCTCTCTTTGCTGCCTTTTGGAAAACAATTAATGACTGCCCGTTCTTTGCTATGGACTCCTACTCAACGGATGAGCTCGGGTTCCGGATCCCCAAAACCGGGCTCCCAGTCGTCCGGGACTTGATCAAGTCAAAGGGGAATAGTGGGCAGCAGTTTTTCTTGACCCTAGACGAGGCTCACATTTAAGCTCCGCATATACTTTTATTTCCCGTATTATCATTTGACGCCGTTTTAATAATTTTGCTACGAACTACACTACTGCGTCGTATGACTGGTGTGAAGACTTTATTTATCAAGCAAATATTTGTGCATACTGCATAGTATACTATGTATAATTAACTAACCCTCTACGTTATACGTAAGAAATGAGAAATAAATTAACTGCACACACTGAACAGATAGTCTGTCATTTGCATCAATTCCGCGTGATCATATTTTCTCAGTAACTTTTTAAACTTCGATATTACATAATTCGCCAATTTGGGGGCCAGAATAAAAAAGTTCGCCAATATGGCTTCACCGACTCGCCAAAATGTCGACGTTTTTATTCGCCAATTCGTGTTCGTCATTGTGAACGGGTACCGCAATTATTACTAGCGAACTAACCTTCGAAATATTAATTGGTCATTGTTTCAGCTAGAGTTATGCGTACTCTGCAACTTTTGAAAATTATTCTCATGCTAGTCTCCAACTTCCAACTATGTTTTATATTGAAATTATGATTTCAATTCACGATGTTGAATCTCTAAACCCGTGCATCCCAAAGCCATTCTGATTCAGAATGGTTTTCGGATCCCAGCCCGTGCACACACACTTTGCCTAACACCGAATCATAGGTGTACTTGCCTAAACTTATTATTGATTACAACAGAACAAAGGAATAAAATGTTTTCAGCATATTGCATCGGATCGGAGTATTACGCATGTTAGGCACAATCCCGTATTTCAGCAAATGCCATAATTAAGTTGGTATTCTAATCAGAACTCCCAGTACGATAGATGCGTAATAAGTATTCTAGAGCCTACATTCAAGATCCTCTGACTCTGATGCACGAAACCACAAAAGGCCCCGTTGCACGCCATACACGCCTTCCAGCTTCCAATCAGTCTTCCAAGGCTCTGGTCCGGGTTGGGTTGCCGTACCTTGTACCTAACTCCCCTTCTGCCATAGGCGTACAATACAGAAGCTATCCAGTCGGTGCGGTGGAAAGTGGAAGGGGAAGGGGAGTACGAATGGAATGACGACGGTATTGATGTTCTGCCATGCTCATATCCCAGACCACCAGACCAGGCCCAAGTCGGAGCTCGGAGCCCGAGCCATGCTCAGCAGAAATGAGATAGATAGAGGAGAGCAAGAAGTCGTAGAGCAAAGTAGTCGAAGCAAGAGTTTCAAAGTGGAGGTTCTATAGCTATGACAGCTATCTCCCAGTCGTCCCATCCATTCCATAAGCCTCTTCCTCTCCACACCACTACTGCATTGGCTCGGCCTTCGGCGTCCCTTTCTGTACGTCCAAGCGGATAACTTGAAATACAATTCCAGTTCAGGAGGAGCAGGAGGAAGACTCTCGGAATCCATCGGTGTCCTTGGCCAGTTTCTATCAGACGGAGACATTCTGGAATTCCAACTTTTCAGCTCTATCGGTAAGTTAGGCCCTCTTTGTAGTTCTCTGTATCTAGTTGTAAGTGTTGAAAAGTGAGGCGGATGTGAGGCGTGGAAGTTGGAAGCACATTTCTTGCTTGTTGATAACTCATAAATTCGGAAGCTATTATAAAGATTAAGATAAAAGGCTGCTGTCCCTATTTGCGGCAAGCGTTCTGCGTAACTGGCACAGCATGATAAGCAGTGTTTCCGGTGGTGCCCGTATAACAGTACAGGTGTTAACGGGACTCACTAATCTTTACACCCCACATTACACAATCAATATTTTTAAACTTCATTTAATTAACAAATTAACTTTTAGTTACACCTGCTACGAGTGCAGTTAGACATTAGATGATTTTTTTTTGTTTAAGTGCACCAATATTCACCATTTACTAATAAATTACATCTTTCGTTGCATGGAAGTGGGATAGAGTATGAATGTGAGGGGTGTGCAAATTGATGAGTCGTGGCATAATTCGACATTGACGACTACGACGACGGTGAGAGGTTGCGAACTAGTACCAAAGAACAGCAACGTTGGTACTTCGAAGTCATACTTTCACCGGTTCACCTTTGACCTTACAACGTTCGGGCAATGAACATTGAAATTGAAGACTGGCCAGACACCGTATGCTTTGATTTTCCTTGTGAAAGTTTCAATAATAGTCTAATTTAGATTTAGATTTCTCTACATACATCGATAAGTGTGATCGAGCCTACGGTTTTTCAGGATATATAGGTACAAGTACAATAGTACGCTACTTGTTATCAGAGAACAGTTGAAACGTTGAAAGGTAGTTGAGTGTACATTGAAAACCAGTATTTCTATTTAGCGTTTGGAGTTAAGTGTTGACGTTCGACACTCGGTGTCTAACATACAAAAAGAACTGAAAAATGTGTATAGTAGTTACTATTTTCTAATTGTAGAGGTGCTCGTATTGGTATATCTAAGCTTTCGACGCTTTGAGATAGTTCTGTATACCTTCAACTTCGTCGCTCCATTTATTCTAAGTACCAGTTACTGTTATCAAGTTTGTAGCCTTTCTCTTGCTAGGAAGTTGCACGGAAGGAGAGGGAGGAAGCGTTAGCCAACGGGCCGGCAGGGCTTTTCAGGGTGCATGGACGTTGATGTAGCCCCTTTCTCCCCTCCCCCGGAAGATATCGACAGGGATATGCCCATTCTCTCATGTGAGATTGAGGAGGTGAATTCTGACGAAGACAGGATGAGTTTGGAGCTCGGAGACGACGAGCAGGGCGGGTCAGGACCCACTGATACTGAGGACCCTCCAACTTGGCCAATTTTTGAAAATATCAGTAACGGCTACTTCCTTGAAAACATGGAGGCACCATCTGACGCGGAGACGGAGGTGGACGGGGACGAAGCTGAACCCGATCAAAATAATCATAATGGACCATCAACCTCGGGAGCAGCTGTTTCAGGAACGTCCAGCTCAATTTTGGCTGCACACAACGGGAGGATTTTCAATTCTCGAAAACTAAATGCTGATGAGAAAATGGTGTATGCTCTCCAAGGGAATCCGGATTTCCGATACCGGAAGATGTACTCAAATGGGCAAAAGGCTTACAAATGCTGGTAAGTGTGTAATGTTGTACGTTGTACATGTACTTGTTGGTTCTCTGATGCATATTACATTAAGTCAATGGTTTCTGCTGGACAAGGTTGTGCCCAACTGCGTGCAATGTTTTTGATAAGCTGGTCCGTCATGAGCGAAGGCATGGTATGACTACCAAGTACCCTTGTACTTACTGTGACTACGGTGCATTGGCCCCAAAACTTTTGGACCAGCACATTTCCTATCATAAGCTTCAAACCAATCCGGAGCACATGAAGAATTGCTACTTGAAAACAACTGCCACTTCAGTCAACCCATACATGAGGAGGAGATCAACGGCTAAAACTAAACGCAGTGTGGCTAGAGCCAACGCCGCCGCCGCCGCGAGTAAGTAACATTTTGAACTCTATATTTGGTACAGAATAAATTAAGTGCTTGAACGTAAGTTATTGTAGTATTAAAATTTATAATGATATGTATAATGAAAAGCATACATTTTTATGTAGATCTTCCAGTTACTACTAAGGAGGAGCCAATGGACACAGCTGATCTTGAGGGAGTTGATTTGGGACACGACGGAGACCCAATGAAGTCGGCCCTCCAAGGAAATCCAAAATTCGTGTACACTAGATTACCGTGCAAGGAGAACCCGTCGCGAACTAATTACAATTTTTATTGTTGGATTTGTCCATCGGTACCTATTATTCTGGTTCATGCTTTATTAATTTTTAATTCGTAACTAATGAGAATTTTTCTGTGTAGGTTTTCGACAGAATGGACAATTTGGTTCGCCATAGTAAACTGCATGGGGCGGGCAAGAGGCATCAATGCGACATCTGCAACATCAGCTACGACTTCCCATCACTCCTTGAAACTCACAAACAGAAGCATCTAATGCAGAAGCAAGGTGTCAATGGAAGTAAGTTCAAAATTTTTAATTTGAATTATTTAGAACCTTATACTTGAAACAAATATAATTAGAAAACATTGTTTTCAGACAACACGAGACCACCGGGTCGCTCACAGAGGCCAGGCGTCTCCAACCGCCAGGTGTCAAAGCCACAGATATCCAAATTACAAGCGGCTCTTGAGGAAGAACAATATGGACACGCAGTTCGAAAGAAGTTGATTTCCTGTGCCAAGTGCCCTGCTCGCTTCTTCATGACTAAAGATATGGAAAATCACATGCGCCTGCATGGAAGCGGGAATCAATACGTGTGCAGGTACTGCTATAGTTTAGCGATTCAAGATCAATGGATATAAGGTACAACTAATGATTCTTCTTTACGAAATTGCAGATTCTGTGACTACTCATCGAAACAAGACTTTCTCCTTACGCGACATGAAGAGCTCCATACGAAGATGTCCCGATTCCAGTCACGTCCTATCCAATCAGAGGCTGCTCAGGCTTCGGACACTTCCATGGGTGACGGGGATAATAAGAAGCTTGCTCTCCAGTGTACCAAATGCCCGGCGATCATTAATTCTCAGCGGGATTACGAGAGTCATCTTGGATTGCATGGCTCATTGAAGAAGTTCAAGTGCAGGTAACAATCGGTGTTTGGTGCTGAATGTACTATTCAGCAGCGCAACCTACCTTATGGTACAAGCGGTTAAGGAAGTTAAAACTTATTCACATATGTTTGCTTTATAGTGCTTGCGATTATGCAGTTTCGCGACAAGACTATTTGCAGAAGCATGAGTTAGTCCATCAACTCGTTCAGCCCAGACAACACACTTCTTTGAGCCCAGCTAGAGTCTCGAGCCCTGTCCATTTAAATATTTCTAAACGACAATCAGGTAGGTATGAAGGTATACCGTATAACCAGTTCCTGCATATTGTGTTACTGTTGTATGAAATCTAATTATATGCATTTCATGTGATTTCTGTGATTTGATGATGTGATTTCTGTGATTTTATGTGATTTCTGCGATTACATGTTATTTTGGGCTTTTATGTGATTTAATATCGCCGGGAATTTTTAATAATTATTCATCACACTTGAACAAAACCACATCCCGTTCAAATCACATGAAATCACAAGCAACAACAGCAACACTGATTTAGTTTGCCATTACTTTTCAGTTGCCGGCCTCCCACTTATATAACATTTTCATTCACTTTCAGAAATATTGCCAAAAATAGCAAGGAACTCATTGGCTGCCAAAATGGTGTCTCCGGAGGAGTACTACAAGATTCGGGCCGGGAACCCAGACTTTTACTACAAGCCCTGCGTCCGAATTTCCCATGGCAGACGTCAAGAGTGCACTACTTTCAAGTGCATGAGTTGCCCTTCGGCCTACTTGGAATTCAAACACTACTTAGATCATGTCCAGCTCCACGGGGCCAGTAATGAGTTTACATGTCTGGAGTGTGACTACAGTGTCAACGGGGAGCAGAGATACTATAAGCACATGGAGTTTCATCAGCTCAATAATCAGCACCGCCCACAGCAGAGACGAGCCCCTGGAAAGAGCCTTCTTCTAAGTTCCGTTGTTAAGCAGGAGCAGGTCAGTCGACCAGCTCGACCCTCTGCCCCTCCCCCTGTTGTCACTGTTACGCGGCGCCCTATCAAAATCGAACCACTGGATGATGACGTTCAAATTGTTAAGCGAATGCGTCCAAATGAGCTGAAGCGAGAGAAACCAGGTGAGTTTTAGTATATTATAATTTTTAAATTTCATAATTGAATTAAATTGCATATAGTAATTTCATTTTTAATTATAATAAAACAGCAATTCCTGTAGTTGATGTCATGGACGAGTCTGAGCCTCCAGCGATAGCCGTCCCGCTTGTCTGTATGAGCTCATCCAAACCGCCACCACTGCGGCGTGGGACTAAATCCATTGCAGAGGCGTATATCATTGATACGGAGATGGCACTTGAGGTAATTTATAATTTTAGCCAATGGAATCATGTTTTCCTACTTTAAAAAAATTATCATCCTATTCTATTTGAACAATTTAACACAATTACATAATCTCGTCTTTCCCACTTACAGTCCAAGTCTCATGACTTTCTCGTTCATTACGTGACCGTGAGGAACTTTATGTGTATCGACGAGTTTGATGCTCCGGTCCGTTCAAACGTTTGGGGCTTCCCACAAACGGATGGGAAGGGTGCAATCGTTCTTGCCATGCTGGTTGGGATTGGTTATGACATATTGCTGGAGAATTACGTGCCCGCGTCAATTTGCGGGGTGCCTCTTAAAGGTACTTAATAAGTAATTCTGTTGTCAATTTACAAGTTTATTTTGGAAAGACCTTACCAATTGTATTTTAAAACCACAGATCTGGTTCGACATGGATACGACACAAGTACGATTGAGCTCACTCTGTCTCTTCACTCATCAAACGAACTTGAGGAACAATATGGGAGTCATTTGAAGCTTACGCGAACGCTCCATCGTGGGCTCCCGCTCACTTCCTGCTCCTTTGAGATCAGCTCAGCGGACATGAACGACCTTTATCCAAGGAACTCCGTGGCCATCGGGAAGCCGAGGCTCAGGTCAATCCTGGAGAAGCTCCACATCACCCCCTTGCTCTTTCGGCTCTTGGTCTTGGATAATGTCAACATCAATTACGTTATGAACGAGACTGACAATTGGTGAGCTTAAATTCTTTATTCATAATTCATACGCCGCTTTTACTTTGATAGTTTTTATCATTGCGATTTCCGGCAGGCATCATTACTATCAAAGTATCGTGGAGAGCAACATCAAGTCAGTGAAGGTCCGGCTTGATAAGCTAATGCTCAAATTCAATCGGCTCAAGGATGATTTGCAATGGCGGAATTTGGTAATAAGATTAAGTTAATATACTGCTTAAAATACGAAGTATACTTAAGTACCTAATATTTTGGTGTTGTTCTAACTTTATCCATTATCTAATTTTAATTTTAACTCTTTCAGAGATATTCATTCCTCATGTCCCAACTCAGCACTGAGTATCCAATAGAGGACCAAACGTTCCGAGAATGGCGGAAAATTGACGTAATTGATCATTCCAAGATGGAGAAGGAGCTGGCTGAGCTTTATGAGCGACACGTGGTAAGCTTGTCCTGCAACTTGCCTATTTTTAGTTACTTCGATTTTATGTTTAAATTCGTTATTCTTTACGAAATAGGAATTGGAGGGCGTCATTGGATGCTACACGAGTGAAATCAATGATCTCCCAAAGGTGCTCCTTGGTCGAATGAAGCACAGGTATCAGGAGTTTCTTCACCGTCAGGATTATTTGGTTAGTGAAACTATAGAATATCATCAATTGATTGTATTTGGAATGATGCAAATGAATATTAATAATTCAATATGTATATAATATGCAATGTATTGTAGGGAAGCGTTCTTATTGACGAGGAAACGAAGGGACTCGCCATTTGGATTCAAGACCGGGTTGGGCCAGGCAACGCACCAGACACTGTGTAAGCTCTCGATCGCTTCAACTCATTACTATATGGAAACTATTAAGTTGACCTTAAACCTGTCATACTTTATACTAACAAACTTTCAGGGAGGAAGCTCTGTCCATGTGGAAGGAGACAGCCCCGAAGGCAAAGCACTTTGCAGTCATTGGGCTCTTCTTGGCCTATTGGGAAATCATCAACACGCTCCCCCTGTTTGCTGTGGATGCCAACAGCGCTGATTCGGCGAAGGACGCCTTGAGCTTTCCAGAGGAAGGGGTCGAAGTACTCTACGAGGTCATGATGAAGAAAGGGCGGGACGGGCATCAGTTTGTGGCAACGCTTCCAAAGGACAGTAAAGGACGATGGTAGCCAAAGGGCACTCCTGGAATATATTTTCTCTTGTACTCACTTGGTTCTAAACATTGACTTTTAAATTAATTATGTAGCAGAGTTAATTTACTGATTTTCCCTTCTTCCACTTTGCTAATAAAATATAATAGGTAGTTTTATTATTCGTCTTACTTTTGTACCTTTCACATGAATATTCATTCACTCTAAGTTACGGGTTTCTTCTTTTCTCCTGAAAGTCAATTCAGTTTAATAAAACCGAAATTTTACGTACACCGTATTCATGTAAGGTTAATGTTGATAGTATTATTTATTACATCAGGTAATTACTGTATATTGCAATTAAGATTGAATTGATCAAAATAAATTCTTCGTCATCATTAGGGACTTTGTTGTATAAAAGACGAGTTTCCCAATAATTCGTATGCTCGTTGGCTTTCGGTAGTAGCCAAATGACCCCAGCTCAATTTTGAGGGGATTGAGTGACTTGATGGATTTGGCAGCCTGCTTCTTCTGCACAGGAGTCAAAGCGTCTACTTTCTTGACGCTTCCTCTCCAGGCCTTTAGTAGTTTCGAAGACTTAGCGTTAATGTCTCCCAGCTTGACGTAGGTCAGGCCGAGGGCAAACATGCACGTTACTGACATTGTGGCCTGGGCACCGATTTCCACAAAACCGAGCTGGTCGTGGAACTTGACCACGGCAAAGTTGCAGCAGACCGAGAGGACCGTGAGCGTATTGTTGAGATACATTAGGATGTAGTCTCGATTGATCCCGTTGCTGCGGTCGATGAGGACCAACAGGCATCGATACACCGATAAGACGGCCATTGGCTCCCGGAGCTTGTCTTTGGTGACGGTGCTCTGGCGGTTTGGCCTATGAAGTCAAGGTTTAGCATGGTATGTATATTGTACTACTTCGATTTGAGCAAACTTGGTAAAAACGAATTCGTCAAAATGTTTGGGTTACCTAAATTAAACGTAAATAAACTTATCTACCCAAATGAAATCAGCCTCACCCAACCAAAACGAAAGTCACCAAGCTGTAACCTGAAGAAAGTGACCTAACGTAATCTTAAATAAAGAAAGTAACATACCGTAACCCGTAACCTCAGCGAAAGTAACCTCAATGAAACATGAAACCAATACAACCTAACATAAGCCTCGAGGGAACGTAACCTAACGCAACCTAAAGGAACGTAACCTAATACTTTACCTGAGCGAAAGTAACCTAAGGCAACATAAGCGAAATTAACCTATAACCTTCACCGTAAACCTTAGCGAAAGTAACCTACACGAAAGTAAAACATAATCATAACCTCATCGAAATCAATCTAATGCAACCTAAACGAAAGTAACCTACGTAACCTAAACGAAAGCAAGATAACCTCGTCGAAAGTAACCTAAAGTAAAATCAGATAAAGTAACTTAACCTCCTAACGTCCTAACGTTGCCTCAACAAAAGTAACGTAACCTAACAGGCCTAACCTAACTGCAGTGACCTTGCTAAGGACTCACCAGACCTCTCTTCTACATCTGACTTGAGTAGCTTTCGTTAAGTGCTTCAAAGATTCTCCGCTGGTTTTCCACAAACTTTCCCAGCCAATTTTAATATCCTTACCTCATTTCCTGTAGTATGAAAAGAATGGAGTAACACGGCAAGAAGGATACCACGCAAATGACAGTGGCCGAAGCCCAGCCCGCAAGTATGACCAGCGTCGTCGGGATCCCGAATAATAGGCGCAGAAATAAGGAACGGGCCTTAATATTCGGTATTATCGAGGACAGAAACACGTGGAGGCTTGGGTCCTTGATATAGAACCCGAAGACCATGACCGAGGCCACGACACCCGCAAGTTGCATTAATCGCATCAGTGTGAGATATTCGAATTGCCACTGAAGCCTCCGCGCATTCTTCTGATCCATTTCAGAATACTCTTCTGCAACAAGAGTATGATAAGCCATTTTATAAAGCTGATTTCATTAGGTACCTATTTAATTCAATTACTTTCAACGATTTTGAAGTAGATCATATACTGATTCACAAAAATCACAATTGCCTTTCGTTTGAAGACAAACGTCATTTGGAAGGCACAGGCCAGTGAGTAGCCGACCACGTAGACGCCTTCCAGGATATTAATCGAGAGGCTCTCCAGCTGGCCGTGGAAGGAGTCCAGGAATCGAAAGGTTATGAAGGCCTGATGGACCAAGTAAAGGCTCGCCGTGAACTTCCAATTTCGAAGGGTCCAGCTCTCCTCGTGGTCTCTAAGACAGAGTTTCTGGGACCGGAAGTCCCATTCGAAAGGGACGGCCCGGAAGAAATAGGCGTAGTTGATGTACTTTCCGAACTGGTCCAGGATTTCGGGATTGAGGAGAAACATTCTGAGTGCTGAATCCAATAAGGATCAGAGCGTTACTGTATTAGCGAGCTCGACGCTGGATAGTTCAATACTTTAGAACTTTGCATATTCAGTCAACCAGAAACAAAACTTCAGTAAGGTACGTCACTTCCCGTTAAAAAATACAGTATAAGCATACTCGAAATAGAACTGCTTTTCTCGAAGGTAATGCGGAATATACTAATTAATTCACAATTCACGATTAATCGATTTCCTGGTGGCTTTTAATATGAGTGGCTCCTGTTCCATCAATATTAATAATTCAACTTTTAAGAGTACCTAACCTAATATTCTATGAAATGGCCCCGAATAGGCTTTCGGATTCGGATTCATTAAAAAATGCATAACCATTTTACCGCTTGTCGTCGTCGTTGTGTATTATATAACCATGAAGGCAAGCTAGAAAAGCTTCGGCATTTAGATTAAAATCTGAATTCCGGGGGTTTGGATTTACCAACATTATTTATTAAAAAAGAAAGCCTTGAGACTTTGAGCATATTTTTTTTCATGTTAAAGTGCAAGATAACTCAAGCTTCAACCATTATTTCATATTTGTGTACATAGTATTATATTGATTACTTACATATAAATACCCAGCGAAGATATTGAGGTATCTACGTAGAAAGAACCACGCGGCGTACTGGTCCAATAAAGAGACGTTAATTCCGTTAATATTGTAAAATCCTTACGTGTCTTTAATATAAATTGATTGTTCATAATGTAAGAGATGTCAAAAACTCATACTCACAATAATAAGATTGAAATAATTGGTGAGTAACTTGTTGCAATTGATGAGAACTCTGATTTAATTTGTGAGAAAAAAATCTCTTGGTGATAAAAACCCTGCTTCGGAAATCTTAGCTTAGGAGAGATTTCCTATTAATTGGTGATCGTTTAAATGGCAGCCAATAAAAGTCATTAAATCATAATACAAAAGAAACTGTTAACTATGTCCATTTAAAAAAACGCTGACTATCAGGTCAGAAGAAATTAATGTACTTAAAGCATAAGACAAGGGCTATAAATTGCAAAATTGCAACCTTTGCTAAACACTTCCCGTCAGCACGTAATTATCAACCAAGTACAAAGTTCAATAGAGTACCTATTACCTATAATGAAAACCCGAGCTCGTATTTTAATGTCTCTTTTATTTCATGACGGTCAGAGAGGACGTTCCCACAAATAAATCAAGCCCTCATAAACTACTCGCTGCATTCTTACATTGTGTCAGTAAGGTAGGTATACAATTATTTCTGACTCTGATAACTAATACCAAGGGGTTATACTTTTATGACGTCCCCCAAGAAGGGGGAGGGGGGGGGGCGTTTGGGTTATTAGCATTCTGTCACAGCGTCGTCACAAGGGGTGGGTTTATCGGGTCCGTGACGTCCCGCATTATGACTAAAAACTGATTTTCCAAATCTGACAAAATGTCAATGTTTGTTTTTATATTATGGATTGTTTAAATCACGGTGTAATGCCTCCCTGTTAAAAACAAAGGTATTCCGATGAACAATACTTAAGTAGGCGCCAAAGCGCTATACCTTCAGACAAGCGAAATATCTCGCTTTTCTGAAGGTATAGTGCATGTAGTAGCGGGAGAATTTTATGGTTAAAAACTGTAAAAATCAAACTGTAAAAAAGTAAACTGCGTGGATTCTTTGATCTGAAAAATGTTTAAATGGACGGAGAAGCGCTCCCTCTTCAAGGAACCTAGTCTCAGCGATCAAAATGCGCGCATAGTGAAACAATTCGCCTCGTTTGATTTGGTTTGTATTTCAACCTGCGTGACGCGTGGCTGGTATGGGGAGGGGGGCCCCGAAGAAGCGAGACATTAGCGTTACAAGGGGAAGGGTGGGTCCTAAAAATAGCCCTTTTTGCTTGACGTCATTAAAGCCTGGCCCCCCATATGCTTAATTAGACGAGTTAGTGCGTGAGTGTATTATGCTTCTCAGAAACTCCTGTTCCTTTCAATAACGGTTCAACCCTTTCTGTTCATTCACGAACATAACGACGCGTGACACGTAGAATTCAAGCTTGGTATTTCTTTCTGTCTGGTGTCTGGATTAATCATTGACTGTCCATAAGGTAGAGTGAGAGGCCAGTCATGGCATGGCCTGATTAGTAGACTGAACATGGTGTAATGGAGATGGAGATAAGGCCTTATCACCGTTTCAAGATTCAACAATTCACGATCGGACCATATAAGAAGTTGTCTGTAGTTAGTAAAGGTAACCGCTTTAACTTCCAATATTTCCCTATTTTAAGGCTAACTCAATAGGAATGGAAGTTTTAGACTCTAGGACGTATGCTTGTAAAAGCTAACAGGTAACAACAGTTCGTTGCTGAGTTGCAGACAGTACAGTATGTATACTGCCAGCTGGTCAGTTTGGGAACTCGATTCAAAGTCAAACAATACAAAATGTGAATGCGAAAGGTTGGCTCGAACGGAAATTTTAGGCTCACTCCAATTGTGAATTTTACAATCTTTACATATGTTTTACATTCTCTGCCAAACTCAAATAAATGGTACCATTAGAAAGAGCATACAATTCTTGTTCCGAGCCACCTTCTACATACATAGCAAATAAACTCCATATATTTATTTCAATATGTTGAATTGATTGAATACGACCTACAAACTTGACCAGAACAAGATAAAAGGGATTTCTGCTTTTCTTCATTCAAGGGACACTGAGAGACCTTTTTATTCAAGTAAAATACTGTACATTCTCTCGATAAATGTATTCCTTCTATAGGTAGTAAACGCTCTCTTCTAATAAGCTAATATGTACTTAGGAATGTTTAGAAATAAGCGCCCCCCTTTTGACTAATACTCTGTCTGAAGTAGGGTACTGTAAGCCCCATTTATGGGTCGTTGCCCTGTGTTGTAGTATCTACTTAATTGTAAACAGGAAGTGGCTGGGTTAAATAAATAAATAAATAAATAAGCGTTCTCACAGTTAGGCATTTAAAAGAAAATAAACCCCTCCTCGAACACACGCACCCCTTATATAATAGTGCAATAAGAGTATCTGTAGATATTTGAGATTTGGGTCAATCAGTTTCCATTCCAGTATACCAATTTATGTGCTTGGCAGTAAATCATGGATAGTAAGTGATTGAAAACAGTACACATGTACGGAGCCGCACGATATTTAGAAATAAAATAATAATCCAGAGGGTACAACCATTTATAGGAATAAACGGTCCACTCTAATAAACACCCTCCAGCATAGGCGAAGGTTAAAAATAAAATAAACGCCCCCGGCGTTTAATCGAGAAAATATGGTAGCATAAAATAGGATAGCATAGAGCACAGTATCAACATCAATTCGCATTAAGGCGGGCAGACAAAATACTCAGATTGCGTTCGAGTTATACAGTGTTGATTCAGTTTCCCTTTCGACTTGGAAGTGAGTAGAAGTGAATTCGAGTCTCTGAGAGTCTGGGCTTCTTTTGTGCTCTCTCTCACTTTCACTTTTCAAGTGTTGTTCTCAACGTTTTGGAGTATGTTTAAAAGACAGTTGACAGTTTTGAGTGTGTGGGCTCCGTAGACAGTGTCCGGCAGAAGTGAGAAGGTTGTCATTCTTTAGGCCGATTTTCTATTAATTGTTCCTTCCTCCGGACGGTCTGTGGTCTCTGACATGGAGAGCCCTAGCTGGAAAGGGGATGACGATGACTATAGACAAATGCCTGTACTGAGCCCCCAGGTACCCTACTATCCTCAGTCTCCGCTCAAGCATCGTTATGTTACTGAGACTGACCAAGAGCCTACAAGCACAACGACTATTGTCGGACAGAAAAGAAAAAGGTCAACTTCTAATTCGGTGACTCAGAGTAAAACGGGTCAAGATAAGCACATTGATAAATCAGATGATTCAGGTATCACGTACTGGACTTTAATATTAATACAAATTACAATTAAGACTACTACAGTTACAATTAAGATATGGGCGCTTGGCGCTGTACGCGCTATGTGAAGAATAATTTGGGAACAGGAAAGGATAGACGCGTTTGCTTTTATCTTAGTTTTCAATTTTGTTAACAATGTAATTTGTTAGTTACGCTACATCAAAATTGATCAATGGCAAGAGAACTGTACCAAGTAGTAGTAGGAAGAAAAGCTTCCAGTTAAGCGCTTTTCCGGAAGCGCTACTGTCGTGCTTAAAAATTGATCCGGGATAGTCAGCATCAAGCTCCAACATACTCTTGTCCACGTATCTACATGCCGTTAATTTGTTACTGCTTAGCCAGTCAGGATAATGCTCGTCCTTGCAGACGCACTTTCGGGAAGCCCCATCACACTTTAGCTGCAAATCGTTCAGGCATAGTCTCGTGTAGTTTTCTGTAATTGGAATAAATGGTGCTAAAATTTTGGTCAATTTCATGTAAGGGTTCATCAAGAGCAATTATTAAATCTATCAAAGACGGCTGCTCGCACTTACCACCAAAGTTATTGCCGATAAGCGCGTCAGAAGCCTCACCTTCGCAGTGTTCACCGTACACAGCGGCGTCCACGGACACGGTGTACATTGCCCAGGTCATGATTAACACCATGGGCATGATCGCCCTTGAGATGACATTTGAGCCCATGACAAAGTATTATGAGCAGATATAACTTCTAGGTATGTACGTAATCAAAAAGTTTTATTACAAACTCGTTTTTGAAGAATTCAATGATGTTTTTTTCTCAGTTGTCAGTACCATGTGGTAATCGATAGGTTACTACGACATTATTGTTAACGTTTCGTGGTCGAACGAATTGGTCCCGACTAAGTAACCTATTGTTCAATTCCAGGGATAGTTGATTGTGTGGATCTGCCGACAGAGACGCCCAACTCACCAGTAGCCAGTACTGCGGTTCCAATGGACGATGACGATTCATCCAGAAGCCCGTCATCGGCATCAGCTGCGTCTACGCTAGAACTAGAAAGTGGCGAGACCTGGAGCGAGGATGATAGCGAATCGGCAGAGTCGAATTCGGAAGTTCCTTGTCCACATTGCCCGGCGGTGCTGCGTTCTAACGTGGTCCTGAATGAGCATTTGAGACGCCATACCGGGTCCAGATCCAAATATTGTTGCGAATTCTGCACATATTCAGTTTCTCAGGAGAGATCAATGAGACGACACCGGAAAGTACACTTTACAGCTGCAGCTGGCACCAGAAGGGTTGAGCCGGGGCCGAGTCGTCATCGTTCGCCGGAACCTTGCAGCAGCTCTGTCAGGAAAGCAGAATCAAAGAGCCCGGTTAATCACACGAAAGCGAGCAGAAAGTTGCGAAAGAGTAAGTTATTCTCTGCTAAAAATAATTTAATCTGATACAATGTTGTTGGGTCGGACTTCGGACTTAATACGATTTAGCAGGATTGAACAGTATGATTATGATGCAGTTGGATTTAATGGGATAGTGATTTAGTGGGGTTTAATTGGACCCCAGTATTGTGATGAGAATTAGGTCGAGAGAGAAACGAACTTTCAAAAATTGTCGCCGTGTTAAATTGAATTGAATCCCACCCGCGCCCGCTCGCTGTTACCGGATTTAATTAACAAAGTGGAATACATATCTTTAAATGCCATTGAATCACAAATCACAATCCTATTAAAAAATCCAGTCCCAAAATTTCATCACTGGATTTATGCTCCGACCATGTCAAATAAACACGACTGCTTGATTGATGAATTGATAAAACCCATTAAAACCCACACTGATTGGATTTATCCAGAAAGTGTGATTTAAAATAACTCTGCTCTGATACCGATATGTGTCTAACATCCTATATTATTAATTCTAGAGTCAACGGAATGCCGCACTGGACGTAATATAATTCTGCCTCAGCGCCCACGCTATACGTTCAGCAGTGAGGACGAAGACAGTGACATTATTGACATTACGCCGGGTCGGCATAATAAGTCCAAAAGGAAAAAAAATCGGTCTCGAACGGAGGAGAGCGAAGACGATGACAGTTCTATTGTTGCAGAACATCAAAGCCGGAACCTCGACGATGAAACTCGACAACGGCCCGTTCAAAATTTTCAGATAGAGATTCCGGTAGCTTCTGCTCGAGCTTCAGATTATGTTGATGTCGAAACCGTAAGTAGTTACCTATTTGTTGCGCATTACTGTTAGTGGACACTTATAAGCCACTAAGTCTTGCAGTAATTTTTTTTTAATGTCATCTATGAAGTTATTAACTCTTACGTGTACTTAATTATCATTACAGGAGTCAACATCGCAGAAGAACTACCTTGTGACTGGCCTGAAAGTTGTAAACTTTATGTGCTTCAAAAAGAAGACATTGACCGTTCCGAGCCTCAGTAATGCAATTACTGTAACTGGGGATCAGTGGCATGGGAAGAGTGCATCTCTTGTTGCATTGCTCATTGGACTTGGCTACGACTTAATGTCAAGTCTGACAGCATCGGAATCTCCCAAACTTCTTTTCGGGGTGGCGTTAACAAGCGAGAGTAAGTTTCGTAAAGTGTTCTTGTTTTAAATTATTTGTGGACGGCTACTATTTATATTGAAAATGATTACAATTTTAATCAATGTTACTTGCGACTCCATTACTTAATTGACTTTTCAATTATCTAAAGAAGTTAGTTTGGATCTGAGAAGTTCTGACTAACTCTTGTTTTAGCTTACTTTCATTTGCATTGCATTCGTAATGCCTTCCAAATCGATTAAAATCCATTTTGGTGACGAAGTTCCATGTAATGGAATATAATAATATAAGTTAAACGATAACGTATTTCAATATAAGATATAAGTTGTAATTGTTTAAATGTGGCCCATTTTTAAATTAGAAAATTGAATGGCAATCGGCTAATCTGTGCAGTTCTGTCTCTAGGTCTTGTTTCTACTGAAAGTTCAGAGAGCAAAGTTCAAATTACTCTGGCTCTACACTCTGTGCCAAAACTGCGTGCGAGATATGGAGATAAGATACGGCTTATTCGACGAATCTATCGGGATCAACCTTTGGGCTTTTCCAAATTCGAAATCCGATCCCTTGACCCCACGAGCTTTTTCCCAAGATTCCCAGCTGAGGTCTCATTTAGCCAAGTCCGGTTTATTTTGGCCACGCTGAAGCTGACGAAATTAAATTCTCGGCTCATGGTGCTTGATGCGGAGAACCTGAATGAATTCCAAGATAATACTGGATCCTGGTACGATGCTGGAACTCTGCTTATATGAGCTACTATGTAATCACGATCAATGATAGCATTTATGCGCAATGTTGTAGGTATGATTATTATAATCAGCCGATTCGTCTAAGGGGACGAGAACTTCACAAGAAGCTTAACGAGTTGGAACACCGAGCTCTTAGAATTGAGGGTGTTAGCAATTGTAAGAAAGTGGTAAGGTTTCCTAATGGTTTCATGTAGTAAATTTATTACAATTATTACCCATCAAGGATTTACGTGTTCCTCTAGATGCGAAATATGCTTCGCACCCAAGTTAAAGCATCGTATCCCAAATGGGATGCCGAGCTGGTGGAGTTGTACAAAGACGATGAGCAGAAAATAGCCGTCCTGGAATTGGAAATCCAGGAGTTGACTGAAAAATGCAATGTGAGTATTAGTTCCTTTGAGTCAAGCGCAAACGTCTGCATGAAGTATTAACAATGTAATATACATATTTAATATTTCGCCTGCTTATTTTTCCTCACTTCGGATGTAGGATCTGCAAGCTCAAATTCAGGTCCTAATAAACGAGCTAAATGACTTGCCAGCTGTTTACGCGAAGAGGATGCGTGATGTCTATCAAGCCTTTCTTGAGAAAACGAATTGTACTGTAAGTTTTAAGAATGAACAACGTTAGTGGGTTCTAATAGCTACATAACCCTGTCATCAGTTTTATATGTTGTGTATTCATTTGGTTTTAGGGAAGCGTAATAATTGATGACACGACAAAGCGACTAGGCATTTGGGTTCGAAGTCTGGGCTCAACTGAGGACGAGGAGCCAACTGATGTGTAAGTACAGTAGCAGAATATGCTCCACATTACGCTGTTTTACTACGTTTAAAGCGTTTAACAAGTACTGTGTAATTTGTGTAGCCTCCATAATAATTTTATTTCACCTTCTTATAGGGATGAGGCTGAAATTATTTGGAGGGGCCAGCCCTTTGGAAAAAGACGGGCCTCTGCAATGGCCCTGTTTTTGGCCTTTTGGGAAATTGACGAAGTTAGCCCGCTCTTTGCACTGGATTCAACCAGCTCTGATGATTTTGCGTTCCATGTCCCACCTCGATGTATGTCAGTCGTCATAGGTATTATCTCAAGAAAGGAAAGGATCTCTGACCAGCAGTTTTGTCTAACACTCCCATCCACGGCTAAAAATAACTCTTAAACTCCAAACTAGATCGATTGGTGGGACAGGGATTAGATAACAATGATAGGGTTACAGGTTGTATGTAATGGGAGCGTTGTTTTGCCACTTGACACTTGTCAATTCCAATTACCAATTTCACATATTAAAATATTTTACTTTTGTTTTTGTCTTTCCTAAAGTTAACGCTGTTATAACTTGTTGTTGTACTATTGCATAATATTTTTGTTTTTTGTTATGATTAAAAAAGTTATTTATATAAAGTAGAAAGTAGAACTCATTCTGGTTTAAGTTTGAAGAAGGCTCTACAGGAAGGATTTATTCATCAGTCAGTCAGTATCAGAAAATATGGACTATTGTTACTACTATAACGACGTCGCCTTCGTTGCAAATTACGGCGTAAACTATAGATCAAGGTTTGGCTTAAATCAAACCAATTCGACATACACTGTCAAATGTGTAGTTCGGATTTTCCTCGTGTTGCCAAATCTTCTGTTGCCAATATTTTCCTCGACCTATTTATGTAGGGCATAGATACATAGATTTATCTATGCATACTACATGGCTTTACCTTTGACCTTTCAATGGAAAGCCAGTAGTTGCAGTTGATTAGCTAAATAAATTGTCCCCCTTGCTTGAGTCCAATTTCTCATGATAACCCGGCAGACATAATGTGTTCTCATTTCGCGGGAAAATCGAATACCGGGCTGCTAGTATTTATTTTCAAAAATTAAAATTAAGCCTTCGCCTTCTCGCGTAATCTATCTAGTGAATTAAATTAAAAGAAGCGTGAGGCTGCCTTATTTGGCACCATGAAAGTGACAAGTCCTTTGTTTCGTCATCTCGTGAACCGACTCAAGGACGCATCGTGGCAGCGGTGGCGCAAGCGAAAAATTCTAGATGATGGAGTAGAAGCAAAACTTCGGGAATCTGGGATCCAGGTCGTGGATGCTATGCACTTGGTTCAAGACCTCAATCCTCTTTACAAGGACTTGGACGCACTGTAGGTCACGTACTGGATCAATGTTATATTAAGACCTTTGTTAAAACTAAAAAGGACTATTTTTTTTGTAAACGAAACTATGATTATCATCCGGCAATGTATTAATTATAATTAATCGTCCTTATCTTGTGCTTTTGTATTAATACGCTCCATTTTGTAAAACTAATTTTGGTAACCTTTTCTCATTTTTTCCAGGCCGGACGTGGAACCCATTTTTCCACAACCGCCGAAGGAAGACTCAACTCATCCAAACTGGCAAGAGCCGGCTTGTAAAATGTTTGATTCCGCCTGCTTCCCATTGGAAGGTGTGAACCAGGCACAAGCGTTTACAAAGTCAGTTCAAGTAAAGAAGGGCCTGCCGGACTTCGTCATGGAGTTGGGACAAAATAATAAATTAGTTGACCAAGATGCACTCGTTGAGAGGTCAGTTTTTCTAGAAGCTCATTGTATATTTAATTCACTTATACCATTCTTTTCATCTTTACAGAATTATAAAGCACGCTTTTCTATGGGACGCCACTTTGGATAAGCTACCAAAATTGAGGGACTTGGATATCCCTAGTCACGGATTCCCACGGAAGTATGGAATCAGAGCTGAAAGATCAAAGTAAGTTACGAATGTTTATAGCTAGTTTCAATTCTCAATAGTCCTAAATCAATTTAACGGAAAATCTCAATGACATTATTCCTTTCAATTCGCAGTAACACCTTAATTCGAGATCTCCTCCGCTTATGTGAGAGCCTGTACCCGAACTTGACTGGGAAGAGAGTTATAGCCGGCCCACATGAGTTCCGTGTGGATTTGGAGCGCCATGGCTTCCCAGTTCAATTCAAATTGTCCCCAATGGTCACCATAATGTCAAAGGACCTCTTAAGCCCTGCCGGTCCCAATATTGATGAAACCAAAGGCCTGCCGCAGCCAGACATTTCTCCTTTCAACTCCGTTATTAATTTTGAGAAGAAGCACATTTACGAGCCCGGAGATTTATTGCGTAAGTTTTAGTGTTGTGTATTGTCTAAAAGAATTTATATTAACGGTCTGTGATTACTTACAGCATTCACGCCAGACTGTCCGTTCCCGTATATCCACACATCAGCCTTCTCACATCATATTCCCGGTTCCTTTACCCATAATCGCCCACGATGGACTGGGGATCGGTACTCAGGATGCACGGTCCTTTATAACTTTGCCACCGCATTATTAATGGCTCGTCGAGCTTATGGTGTAAGTTGCTGGTGTTAGGGCCTATTTAAACTTTGAGCTCATATTCTGTGTTCCTTTAATTTTCTGCTAATTAATGCAATTTCAGGCTGACGTGAAGGAGCTTCCGGCCCCTATCACCACTCAGGTGATTCATTTTACGGGGAAAATGTTCCAGTTTGGGATCTTCCAACTGAATACTCTAGACTTGGAAAATACGGATCCAACCACGGTGAAAAACACGCTCTGGCTCACGGAACGAATGACTTTATTTGAGAACTGTCACTATGTTCTCGGCCGAGGCGTATTCGAAGGCTACAATCCGGAAGTTTTCAAGTGCTTAATGGGTATATATGCCAATGGCGCAGCTTCCAAGTAGAGACAGTAAAGTTTTGGTCAGAATTAGAAAGTAGAATGTTTTAAGTTTAAGTTGACAGTTAATTTTTAATAAAATTTGCTATTAGTTTCACTTTCTTATATACAAAATCTGGACCAGGGACTCGTCCGCTGTGTTTCCGTTCCAGACGTCAGCCACTGGGTGCCTTATGTTAGGAAACGAATCTGTAGAGTGGAACAGTTAAGTACTAACGAACGTATAATTTTTCAAAATTCATAACTTAAGAAACCTAATACTTTTACCAATTGAAACTTACAACCAAATTCCTCTGCTACTTTATGGTGGTAGTGAGGAGGACGGCTTATTCGGGGGTACGGCTTGTGCTGGGAAGTGTTATCATATATCCCAGTCCCAGATATCTAAAACAGTTAAAACTATGAGGACTTAATTAGACTAGCGGCAAGTTCGTATTGGGCCAGAATAAGTGAATATTGGATGCTAACACTGTCCATGCTCCGCCGCTTCTCACAAGGTAGGCAAGCCAGGAGCGGCGTGATAGTACAGGCTAAGCAAATGGCGACTATTACTTCATCAGCGAGCAGCGAGGCTTCAAATATATTCACGGTCCCCTTGCCGTACTCTAAAGGGGTCAAATGACAACAAGGCCGGGGTCAGCGGGACTTCTATGCAGAGTTGTTGGGTTGGATTTTAAGGGACTCTGACTTAGTGGGATTTAATGGGATTTAGAATAAATATTTAAGTGCAAACATTGCCTCTGAATTAAATCCCCTTAAATCACAAATCACAATCCCATTACATCCCGAAACTCCCATTAAATCCCTCCCCACTGTGATGGGAATTAATTCAAAAAATGTGATAAACAACTTTCATTTGCCACCAATTAAGTCTAACTTAATCCCACAAAACCACAAAATTTAATGAACTCCCAATAATTCTCGTAAATCACAAAATTCTATGAAATCTCATTAATTCCCGCAAATCAGAAAATCCCATTAAGTCCCACAGATCAAATTATAAAATTCCATTAAATCCCACTGATGGGATTTTTTTCAGAAAGTGGGATTTACTACAAGCCTGGAAGGTAGTATTCTGAAAAGCAATTTTTCACGGCCATTATTTTACCATTTATTGCGGTTATGAGGCCCACGATCAAGAGATAAGGGTACAGCATTGCCATTGAAATGGCCATTGCACGGAACCACCCTATGTTCCTCTTCGTCACGCAGCCCCCGAATATTGGGCAGTGGTGGTCCACTTCTACTGTAATGACAAGGTCATCGAATTTAGAATGTCTCGGTCTGGTTACCAGACACCAGTGTTCGGATCTTACATGTGCACGTATTACAGGTCGAACAATGGACTGTTTTGGGCGGCCGGAAGAGGTGACATCTGAAGCAGTAGTTATGGGTCACAAGTCTGCCCTCGTGTTCACGTTCCACGTGGAGATAGGAATTCCCGGCCTTAATCATTGCGTCCACTGTAAAGGTCACGCTCAAAATGAGTGTATCCACGGTTGTGGACATGTGCTCGTTTGCTGTTAATAGTTTGATTGCTGGCTCTACACATACCTTGTCTAGCCTGTTGAAGGGCCTCAGGGAATGGTTTCCTTGGAATGACCCCGGGGTCACACATTGTTGTTCTCCAAGATGAGACTAGGGCAACGAGGGCTATGAGGACGCCGAAGACTACTACCGCTATGTAGTACTTTTCGTACCTGTAGAATATTTACATTGATGAAGCATTGAAGAGCGTTGATTTTTGAACTTTGACCTTTATACTTCCGATTTCCAGCATACTTACTCTAGGATAAGCGTAACGGTCACGACGATTGTGAGGAGTTCAAGGAGCCACCACCAGGACCGTACGGGCCCAATCATGATCCTGCCCCTGCAGCAGACGTGGTAGTTCCCATATTGGCGCCATTTTGACTTCCGGCGCAGAAGACGCTCAATCATTGCGCTTCGCATTACGTCAACGGGCCGACTTACAATACTCCTCTCGTCATCCCCATCATTACTAGAGTTCAACTCATCAGGGACACCGCCACGACCTGGCTGCATTTGCTTTGGAAACCAGGAATTTTGATAAGATGTGAGGCAGGAACGAAGTAGGTCAGGGTCAAGGTCAGGCCGCTTCGTTAAAAAAGGAGGAAATTCGGAATGAAGCTAGTAGAACCCGGCACCCGGTACAACCGTTTTTATTTACGTGGATTCGGCGCAGTTAGTACATTGTAACCAGTAACAACTATTTTAGTAGTTAACGTTTCGTAATCGTAACAGGGACGTGACGTCATGCATACATGTCCTATATGTGTACACACAATTGGTTTGTACAATACATGTTTGAAACATTGAGATTAGTGAAATGGGTGCCGCATGATCTTAATTTTCTGCTTCAAATTCGCCAATACTTTCCAGCGTCCATTACATTTGGCTTGACTTCGGGCGCCTAAGAATGAAGCTCATTGGGCTCATTGAGCGCCTGGACTCTTGTGACACGGTCCTCGTTACCGGAATGACCTTTTTGAGAACCTTCCGCTTCTCATCCTCCGCCTTCAAGCAGTCCGTGCAAGTCCGGTTGTGATAATGATCGTAGCAGTATGGGGCCCCGTCCAGTTCATAAAAGGCCTTCTCGTCCAGTATCAAGTTGCAGTCCTAAAGCGTCAAAAATCCCCATGCGTTAACCATTGAAGTTGACCTTTGAACCAATGTGACCAACCAGCCAAACCAACCAATTCCTTACAGCGCAAATGAAGCAGCATGGATGCCAGTCCTTGCCCAGGGCCACAACCCCGGCCCCGGTCAGAACCTCTCCCACTGGCTTCTGACAGTCCAGAGCCCCGCACCGTGGAGCAAATTCCTTGACCCAATCCGAGCGGCAGTAGGCCTTGTCCTTGACCTGAATGAAGTTGTCCTCCTTGAGGATTTTGGTACAAGTGGCGCATCGGAGACAACAGTCGGCGTGCCAGTTCTTCCCAAGGGCCGTTATTCCTTTCTGAAATCCAATTGGATTCAAACGGTGTAGTTGGTACAGCATACAGCAGTGTTTAGAATATATCAAGTCCGAATTTTAATTCAAACTTGTGGCAAGTTGTTTTGATAATTAATTAATACACGCGTCTGGCCCTAAGAAAGTGCATGGGAATGTACAATTAAGTTGCAACCATGTCGAACTTAGGAGTACGGGTTATTATCTTGGCGGGCATGGGTCAGTCGCTTATCAACTTGCCCCATTTTCTTCTACGGCGTCTTCTCGAAAAAGGTCGCTAACTTTTAGACCGGCGTATATTGATTCAGAGTCTTACATGGCGTATAGGTTCATCACACCGGGCACAGCGGACCGTGAATAGCTTATGGTAGCAGTCCTCACAGTAGAGCTGGTCCTTCTTTTTCCGGAAGTTATTTGCGGGAAGCGGAGACGTGCACTCGAAGCAGACAAAGTGATCCCGGTGGAACGTTGTTCCAAGAGCTTTCGTCATTTCCTGCAAATATATAGAACCGAATTTTAAAAACCAGCTTAGGGTGTGTGTGTGGGTTCCTATGTAGCGTTCAGCGCTTCCAACCTTTGGATCCCTTATTGGCTCCAGGCACTGATAGCACTTTGGCGAAAAGAGCCTATGGAAGTCCTCTTCGCAGTATGGGGCTCCGTTCCGCTCGTGGAACGTAAATGGACAAACGGGTTGGCTACATTTCCTACAGCAGAAGCAGAGCGGATGAAGCGTTTCCTGAAGAAACTTGACCGGCGTCTATAAGCAAATTTGAAGCTTATTTAGTTCAATATATAAATAAAAGTCACTATTTTTCTGTATATGTCCATTGATTTCAAACCTCATGAATCGTCTTCGTGCAGACGCCACACTTTGGAAGATACAGCTCATTGAAGCACATTTCGCAATATGGCTTCCCCCGGGTCTCTGTAAACTTTTCCGCTTTGAGCGGCTTCGTGCAGCGGAAGCATTGGAAGCATTCTACACAGTACATCGCAAAATATAACAATATTAAAAATGTCTACATTTTTTTTAGAAAGCACTACTATTAGTGAATTTTATAAGAATTCTTGTACCCGGATGCCATTCCTTTTCCAATGCCAAGACATGCTCTCCAAATTCCTGAAACATTGACAAGAGACGCCTTCAGTTGAAGCCGAGAAGCTTTGAACCAGGAGCTGCATTAAATTGAGCATACAACCTGTCTCATACACAATAATTATTTATTATTGACAAGTGCTGAAGACGACAAGTGGGAATTGGAATTGGTTCGACTCTGATAATTCCTCCAAGCACGAATGAATAAGTCGCTCCATTAGTTAAGCAGAAGAGAGGAGATCGGATCCGGAGCAAAAAGAGAACTGACTTTATTCCACGTATCTTTACATGGGCGGCTAGGTAGTGTAATAATAGTTCTACTACCTGTATGAAAACGTGAGTGTAATCCATATCCCGATTAAGGATTGACATGGTACGAACACTACTGGGGCCGTAAGTAGGATGCCAAGGATGAGAAAAAGGTGTGAATTGATTTCGATTGAACTTAAGCTACTACGACTCAAAGTAAGGCACAGTGTCATCAATTACGGTAATTTTGGGGCGGAAACGCTATAAAAGGAACTCAGAAGCGGCCCAGAGCCTGTCACTTCCCTTGATCAATTGACCCGGGCACAATGTTAGTACCTTCAGTGAATACGCTCTACTTGGTCCTATTCGTGCTTATAAGCTACGCTAACGCGGGGATCTTGCAGAACTTCTGGAACAGCTTTTCGGGGGATCAGAGTGGTCGGGATCGGGAGGGCGGGGATCGGGCATATGCCCGGGCCGGGAATGTCACGGGGGCAATTAGGTAAGGAAATCACTAAGAACTCAGTCAAACTACAAATCGGAGCCTGACATTGTTTCGTAAAATTCATAAAATGCGGTACAGGGATTGTTTTATGAAATTCATAAAACAGGGTAGGTACAGGAACTGTTTTCGTTCGATTATTCCGATTACAATTTCGAGATTTCAATTGTTTTCGATTACTTCTGATTCTAATTTTTTTGAGATTTCAATTGTTTTCGATTACTTCTGATTCTAATTTTGTTTGAGATTTCAATTGTTTTCGATTAATTCTGATTCCAATTTCGAGATATTTCAGATGCTTTAAATTAATTCCCGTTCCAATTTTGAGATTTTAATTGTTTTATACGAGTCCAATTTCCAGATTTAAATTGTTATCGATTAATTCCGATTCCAATCTGGAGATTTTAATTGTTTTCCGTTCCAATTTCGAGGTTTCAATTTCCTTCGATTAATATCGGTTCCTCAGCCGGATTTTTACAGCCATAGGTGATAGGTCAATGACCAAGAAGGTCGTATTTTGACGCTATTTTGTAATCAAGCCCATTTACTCTGCGCCAGTTCTGCACTAACTAGCTTTGACAACATGGAATTTTAGGCATGAGTCGAAAGTCGAAACAATACCGGCGAAAATTACAGATATACACTTTTGCGCCTATCCCGAAGTCAAATCCTAATCCAACCTAGCTAACCGCCCCGTTCTCTATGCTACAGTGTTGCTTCGGCACGCGGAGGTCACGGTCACTATCCCTCCCATCACATGACCCATCATGGGTACCAGCACCATGACCAGAACATGGACCTCTACCAGCTCCTTGGCGGCCTCTCATTTGCCGGCCTCCTCGGGGCCACTATCATTTTTCTAGCCAGGAGGAATAGTAAGAACCCGCCTAACCGCCTAAAACAACCATTAAAGTAGCTCAACTCAGTAGAATCTATATTTGAATAGCCACTGCGGGACGCCGGCGGCGGTCTCTGGACGAGGACTCAATGGCCGAGATCTCAGACGCCATTGAGGAGCCTTGGTGGGAGAAGGACAAGGTCAAGGTGGAGCCTATCAGGCTATACTAAAGAACCCTTCACCCTCAATCAATACCGGTCTTAACTTTATTTTTGGATCTTATGTATATATTCTGTTACGTTTTTGTATATGTATTTAATTAAATAGAAAATAGTGCAGGCATGTATTTCTGGAGGTGATTGATTGAATAGAGCAACCTTGTATAAGCTCACCTACCTCAAAAATTGGCTTCTTGCACCCAAAGCATTCCTTGTACTTGCTTTTTGAAACGGAAGAGTCTCGACTGGAAAGCCTTGAAAGGCTGTTCCTATTGTTTCCAAGCTTCAAATGGTCTTCCCGAGAAAGTTGTTTCAGAACAATAGGCCTTCGAAGCGGCTTCCGAGTCCCACGATAGCTCTTGTCCTCTGAAATCCGTATATACTTCTAGTATTAAATGTGTACTGAAAGCTTCGTTTTAATTGGTAAAGCTACAGGCTCCAAACACGAAGTAATTCATAAGTTACAAAAGAGTTTTGCGAATTCAGATGTATTTCGCAAACTACAGAGTGTTTCTAGAATTCTCGAGTATTTCGTAAATTACGGCGTTTTGTAAATTCCGGGCTATTTAAAAAATTATAGTTTTCTGAATTCGATAATGCTTACCGAATTGCAGCATGTTTCGCAAATGCCGAAGTATTTTGCAAATTACAGCGGGTTTCAGAAATGCCGAAGAATTTTTCAAACTAGTTTTTCGGGAATGCCGAAATGTTACGAAAACTCCGAATTATTTCTCAAGTTCCGCGTTACGTAATTTTCGCAATATTTCGCCAATTGTCCAAAATCCACTTAATTTCTGGATAATAGTTAGGTACACTCTACACAAGCCCCTACTACTAAATATATGGTTTGCATACCTTCACTTCCGCTCGAATCCGCGAAGAAGGAAGGCATTTAGCAAGTTGAGCTCTGTGGAACTTTGTGTACAGCAAGATCTCACTATTAACAATTGCTAACACTTGATGAACTTTAGTGTTTGGATCCTAAATCCGGAATGGAGGCTTCAATTCCAGATCAAAAGGCTTTATTCCAATTAGGTCCTGCGCTCGTGGCTTTTTTGCGAACTGCGATGAATTGCTAATGGCAGAAAAAAAGAATCAATGTAAACCTTTCCTTTTCGGGGCATCACCATTTTTTATGGAAAGATTAAATTCCGAGCAAGTATTATTACAGTGCGAAAACTAATGGATAATTGCGATTACTAATATGCTAATAGTCCCGGCAAATGACAAAGGGTATTGGGGCTCTAGATATGATTTGGGCATACGTTATCATCTTATGTAAGAGTAATAATTATGCATTCCAGCGCCTACATGAGCCCTTTCGGAGATTTGTAAGAAACGTAGGCTGGAACCTCCAGGATCCGATCAGACATGGAAATGAACGACTCAATGATATAATTATTGGCACATTGGCAGGTACTCCTGGGACAGGTAGGCTAATTTATAGTTTCATTTAGTGGGATCCGCCCTACGCATTTCAATTCTCAATGTCACGCGGCGGTGCTGGAAATGGAGAAGATCTCATTCAGATTTTTAGAGGCTGCTATTAGCAGACCTTAATTATTACTACGCATTGGAAATTGGATTGGTTACATAACAAAGGTGAGAATGGAATGGTAATGGGTACAAATACAATTTTGAGCTGAAGTGTAAGAATGGGCCATGAACCTACTATGTAGTATAATTGGATAATGGAGCATCTCAAATCTCAATACGCCTACACTCCACAGAAGTGACCAAGACGAGTGACCAAAAAATCAGGTAGGCTTAAAAGTATTTATGTAAATGTTATGTTGTAGATTGTTTGGGAAATTGAATAGTATGAATTCTGACTGGTCAGTTTTGGATTTGGAAGATGAATTTAATTAGTGCATAATTTCTCATTAAAATCAGTCATTTTACCGTTTGCTAAACGCTGGCTCTAAGCCAGAATTATAGGTACTATGATTTTCTAATAGTACAATTTATTTCACCGTCTTCGACGTTCGGCGCATCAGGTCGAGCGAAGATTTGGCAACACGAGAAGAATCCAAAACCCACATAGTGCGCAGTTTTAAAAATTGGTTGGATTCAAACCAAACTTTGTACAAAGCTCCATTGGGTCACTCTGAACTCATCTTGAATGGACCTCAAGTTAATCCAGGCTCATCTTGACCTCCGATCAACACAAACAAAACTGTTGCGAATCTTTTGTTGTCAAAACTTCCCATCCCCACTCATCATAAATTGTACAATTATTGGAAAGAGTATAGGCCTCTGGTCTAGATCTACATAGAGCCAACCTTTAGCGGAAGAAATAAAATAGTGGATCTAAAGAAGACGTTGTATTCATTGAATTTGCAGTCAGAAACCGACGAGTCAATACTACTGTCCAATTCCTCATAATCTGCAACATATAACAAGCTTGATTCACCTTATCAGATGAACTGACAAAAGGATGTCACCTTAGATCTCCTAATGGATCACGCAATAACCGTGTGACCGTCATCCATCATCCAATGGACCCAATCCAAATCATGCCATACATGTCATGTCCCTTAAGCTTTGCATTACTGGAGTGTGTTTGTGGGCCTTCTGGTTAACTAAAAGGCTTGTTTAGTGCTGCATACAAAATATCAAGTCTACATAGCATAAAATATCTAAGCTGGCAGACAAGCATAGGAACCACGCACCCAATCCATGGGGTCGTGGTAGCCGGTTAGATTCCTGCCATATTTTGTACAATGCTTTCATATCCATAGGTCGAGTTGAACAATGTTTAAATGGACCTCTCATCTCGATCTGGGAACGTCCATACATACCCAACTAAATTGTGATTAATCGTAAACAAACTTTCGGAGTTTAAAAAATCTATCGTGTCGAGTCGATTTTAGTAGGTCACATGCTGAGCTAGCTATTACATAGATATGCTATATGTATAAACGCGCCTACCACTGCGAAAGGGTTTAACCTGTTTGTTTGTTTGCTTTTTGGAAATTTTGGTGGCCCTTAAAAGGGCCGTTTGTTTACAATGGATTTGGTCGATGATTTAGGCAGCCTTCTTCTCGGTCTTCTTGGGCAGGAGCACAGCTTGGATGTTGGGAAGGACTCCGCCCTGTGCAATTGTGACTCCAGACAGAAGCTTGTTCAGTTCCTCGTCGTTGCGGATGGCCAGTTGGAGATGTCTGGGAATGATACGTGTCTTCTTGTTGTCACGAGCAGCGTTACCAGCCAATTCCAGTACTTCGGCTGCCAAGTATTCCATGACTGCAGCCAAGTAGACGGGGGCTCCGGCTCCAACACGCTCAGCGTAGTTCCCTTTTCGGAGAAGACGATGGATTCTTCCAACTGGGAACTGGAGACCAGCACGGCTGGAACGGGACTTCGCCTTTCCCTTCACTTTTCCTCCTTTGCCACGGCCAGACATGATGTGTAGATTATTGTAGTAGGACTTGTTTCTTGAGATAGAGTCAAATGCCGAATGGATATTGAGAGAAGTGCTGAGCCTGGTATTTATACTTCTCCCCTGAGTTGGTTTGGCCACTTTGCTGAGTAGCTTTGCCACTTTTCCAGCCATTGGTCAATGGGTTGAGTGACTCCGCCCATTTCGGTTCCCTAACATTATTGCTACTACTACACTCTGTCGGTTACACTTTGGGCGGGATTTGCAGAAACCTCATTTTTCTTTCTTATGGCACTAGTTCACTAGTAGTGTATGACTTGTATTTAATGCTACACTAAAATATTAATTCTAGCATCAAATCTTTGAACTAATGCACAAGCCTACGCATTTTATGCTGGAAAAAATGTCATGCGTCAAAAATATTAGCTACAACCCTATAGAACATGTAAAAGCTGGTGTAAAATGTGTATTGGGTCAATAATTATTTAACATGAAATAATATATTATGTACATATTCGGAAGGGTAGTGTACTCTTATAAGATAACTTAAACTTAATTTAACCAGCTTTTTTAATGCCGTAAATGCTTTACTGGAGCCGCTCTGTTTTCTATTTTCGTGTGTAGTACACGAAAGTGTTTTAAATTCCAAAATTTAATTAAAAAGTTTTCACTCCAATTCCCATCCGAATATACTAGTATATGTATATAGGGAGGTTTTTTAAAGTGGGCCACTCCGCCAGAGTTAATTTTATCGGTCCACATAACCTCGTGCTAAAACAGGTTCATACACGTTCCATGTAACCCCAGCCGGCCGCGGCCCTTTTCTTATTAATTTAATTAGTAAGCACGCAACTGAGTACGGAAAGGAGTCGGGCTACCTGAAACGTGTATGGATGGACCTGTTTTAGCACGAAGTTATGTGGACTGCTAAAATTAAATCCGGCGGAGTGGCCCACTTTAAAAACCTCATATACATATAGTAGCGCAGGGCTTGTATAAAGTGTTAAGACAATATTACGTATATCGTGACTCATGACATCATGTAGGATGAAGACATTATTTATGTGCGGATTTAATCATTAGCCCGACGGCTATTGGCATATATTTCATAAACCCAATTTTCTTTTTGCTTTTTGGAATATTTGGTGGCCCTTAAAAGGGCCGTTTGTTTATAGTGAAGATGATCCTTGATTTACTTGGAGGAAGTGTATTTGGTGACAGCCTTGGTTCCTTCAGAGACGGCATGCTTGGCAAGTTCTCCGGGCAGAAGGAGTCGTACAGCAGTTTGGATCTCCCGAGACGTGATGGTAGTCCTCTTGTTGTAGTGGGAGAGACGGGAAGCCTCTGCCGCAATCCGCTCGAAGATGTCATTAACGAAAGAGTTCATGATTGACATGGCCTTAGATGAGACTCCAGTGTCGGGATGAACCTGCTTCAGGACCTTGTAGATGTAAATGGCATAGGACTCCTTACGCTTCCTTTTCCGCTTCTTGTCCCCCTTCGATATGTTCTTCTGGGCCTTCCCTGCCTTCTTGGCTGCTTTACCGCTCGCCTTTGGTGGCATGATGAGAATGGAGAGTTCCTCTGACTTGTTTCTGGTTCGAGAGAAAAAAGAGAAGTGATGATCGTAGGGACGGAGGGGAGAGTATTTATACGAGAGGCTTGAGTTGGTTTGACCATTTCGTGGAGTAGCTTTGGCCACTTTTGTGAGTAGCTTTGCCACTCCTTTGAGTTAGTTTGGCCCCTTTCAATCTGATTGGTTGTAAACTTGAGTAGCTTTGACTTTTCGTATGAGTAAGCTTGCCCGTTCCTGTGAGATGCTCTGGCAACTGACGACGGTTTGAGTAGCTTTGAACAGTCTGTTGAATTGGTTTGGCCATTGCGTTGAGTTCATTTTACGGTTTGAATAGGATAGGCCACTTTCCTGAATAGTTTGATTTACACGTACGTAGCTAACAGAATCATAGTCTAAATTGCGTAAACTCTGCCTACTTTGTATCATTTACGACGTAACTATACTACATGCTAATGAATAAAATTAAATTTGGAATATTTGTCGTCCGTTACTCTGTATAACTCCCGCCTAATAGTACCAACGGACATAATACGCTTCAGCTTGGGTAAAGTCTAGTACCGAATATCACTCATACATAGCATCATGCGTACGGCTCCGCTAGTAGCAAATCTAATCATGAATTCCGTAAATTTTTCCGTCTCCGTATTTTACGTTGTATTACGAAGTCCTGGTATGCCATACAGGAAGATGTGTTGTATGCGAATCATTTTTTTTTTTGCTTTTTGGAATATTTGGTGGCCCTTAAAAGGGCCGTTGATTTACGGTGAGGTTTGAGTTGTGAGCCGTTTATCCGCCGAATCCGTAGAGGGTTCGTCCTTGTCGTTTCAGAGCGTAGACCACGTCCATGGCAGTGACCGTCTTCCGCTTGGCGTGTTCGGTGTAGGTAACAGCGTCCCGAATGACGTTCTCCAGGAAGACCTTGAGGACCCCACGCGTCTCTTCATAGATTAGTCCTGAGATCCGCTTGACCCCTCCACGACGAGCTAAACGACGGATGGCAGGCTTCGTGATGCCCTGGATGTTATCTCGAAGGACTTTCCGATGCCGCTTTGCGCCTCCTTTCCCGAGTCCCTTTCCTCCTTTACCACGGCCAGTCATGATGAGAGAGTAGAGCTGAAGTCTTCAAAGAAGATTCTTGTTCCAAGGCTAGAGTTGAAGTGAGGAGTTCCTTGTTCCAGAGCTGGAGAAGAAGTGATGACAAGAGCAGAGCGGCAGCTTCTTTTATCCAGGGGGAGCGGACGTTGAAGCATTCTCCGAGCGCCAACTTCGGCCGTTGAGTTGAGCTCCGGCTCCAGCCTTCTTCCCTCCTAATTCTCAACCGAAAAGGAAAGGACTTATTTCCCGCCTTTACATATGTATATAACATATTACATACTCCAGCATCCAACATCCATCCAACACGCATAGGCTACTGAATTATTTTGTCTAATACATTGTTGGGGACGATGAAACTATTTTCAAACCGCTTGCTTTTGCTTTTATAGTCATTGACGTTATGGAATTAGTATTACCGCTCACACTCACATACATACACATACAGTCTAAAATTCCATTATTTTCCCAAGAGCCGAGGCTAAATGATTATGCCTGTCACTTATAGAGTAGGCAATATCTATGACTCGGCCTTGCCTCGGTAAGGAGTTATTATTATCTACTCTAAGGCCTATCCGCATTTATTCTTTTACACATGAAAATTTTGACGACGTTTTTCATAAATTCAAAACATGCCCGATTCAGTTGTCCTTTGTTTTTTCGTTTTTATAAAACAGAATTAAAGGAAATGAATGTCATGATATGTCATGTGTACTTAAATAAAGGGAGTTGTTCAGTCTTGTGTCAGATTTCGGCAGATGGGCTATTTAAGAACGGGTGGGTCTATTTACTGTCTATCTCAATTTATGTAGGTCAGGCTAGATTCGGTTACAAAACGTTAACCTAACTCAAAACTTGAAATCTAACCATAGTTAATTAAGATGGCGAACTTTGTCCGAAATTAAACAATTCTCCTCGAATTCCGGTCAAAGCCAGAAGCCGGCGAAATACTTATACCAATACGAATTTCAATGCTAGTTTGCCTGCCTGGCCTTACTACACGGAGATATCTCATATCAACGTTCAAGCTATTTATTTAGCTAGTCTGCAGTCCGTGTTATAGAATTAATGGATATGATTTTTGTACTCATTGTTTGTACCATTTTGCTTTTTGGAATATTTGGTGGCCCTTAAAAGGGCCGTTGGTTTATAGTTTTTAAGTCCAGTCTAGTTTACTTCTTCCTTGATGCGGCGGCCTTTTTCGCTGGCGCAGCTTTTGCCTTTGGAGCCGGCTTCTTGGCCTTTGGTGATGCCTTGGCAGGAGCCTT
>JAQFZY010000299.1:0-34504 GCA_034696285.1 Hypogastrura burkilli
AAAACGTTTTTTTTTTATTTATAAAAAACATGTTTTAAACAATAAAAAGCGGTTTTTTTGCTTGTTATTAAAAAAAAACGTTTTTTATAAAAAAAAAACATGTTTTAAACAATAAAAAACTGTTTTTTTTTTTGTTTTGTTTTTTAAACATGTTTTTTTCTAACCCTGGTAACATTATGGACTTAGAATATTTCTGACAAAGATCCCAATTGCTACAGTGGAACCCTTAAAAGAGTATAGTTATACTTACCTCCAGAAAAGTTACATCTATAGTGGTTACCTCCAGAGCAAAGAGGCTGGACATTTATACACTGGAAGTAATTTTTCTGGAGGTAATAACTGTAGATTTGGAGGTAACAATTCGGGGTGTGGTGTAACTATTCCAGATCCAGAGGTAATTTTTTTTGTAGGTAACATTCTGGACTTAGAATATTTTTGACAGATGCCCCAATCGCATCACTCCAACCCACTACAGGTTACAGGAATCTTACTGTGCACGAAACAGGAATAAGAGGTTTAATGACATCTACAGTTTCGCTTCATAATAAAGCCGGCAAAAATAAAACATCAAAAATCAAAACAGCCACGGTCGCATACCGTCTCGACCTGGTCCGACCTCAGTCTTCGTATCAATCTTGATTACATGTTTTGTATGTTGAAAATATTTATGAAATGAACTGTGCCGTGATCCGTGATAGTCGTAAGTACTCTAAATCTAAATATGTACGAAGGGGGTCGGCCGCCGAAATCGACAAGTATATTTAAGCCTAGATTTAGTGCAGGATTCTCGTTCTTGATTCTCCAGACGTATAGCGATATAGGAGCAGGTATTATAGGTTTCGACCATTCGAAAAGAAAAAGTTGGCGAAGGGGTCGGAAAACCGAAATTAAATTTTCGGCAGTTATTCGGTAGTGCATGGGTATGGACGTTTAAAATCCAAAGTTTTAGAATTTTAGGTCCCCGCCTTGGGCGGGAGTGGTACGTACTAAGTGCCAAATTGGACGAGTTTGGGTTCTAACTAAATATATTACTCGAAAGCGATCAGTGAATGGCCTAGCGGAAAGTTTATATGCCCATGTAGATTTTGGTGAGGTGACCCTCGGAGAGGTCAAAGGTCAAAGCCGATGAACTACGTCTCTTATATTTTAGTTGAAGATTCTATAGGAGAAAACCTGATCCAAATCGACCAAGGCATCACTGGATAAAGTGTACCTATTTTTCAAAAATGGCGACTTTGAATGGCGCTGGCTGAGCGCAGAAGCGTTTCTAGTCTAAACGCTTTTGGTTATTTCATGTAAGCGCTGAGTACTACTGTGCCATCCTTTCTAACTTCATCACGAGGTGTCAGTTTTTACACCCAGAAGAGGGACTTCACAGAATAACTTCCCAGCTTTACCCGCGGAAGAGGAGCTCATGGGGCCCTTTTTTTGGTGTAAAAACTCCGACACCTCGTGATGAAGTTTCTTCCATGGTCAACCGCTTTCCGGTTCGGGATAGATTAACTCATGTATATTTACATTAACTTATTTTTCAAAATTTTGACCATTTTTTAGAAAATAAATAAATAACTTATTCGAAAAACAGTCAAAAGCCCCCTGGATAATTCATCTAAGATTATTCATGCAAATTTTCAGGATGATCCGTCCATTAACTGCTTCAAGAAAGAGGGCACTTTGATGCCCAAAATCGTCCAATTTGGCACTTAGTAGGTACCACTCCTGCCCAAAGCCTACCACCTAAAATTTTACAGCTTTGGATTTTAAACGTCCATACACTATTGAATAACTACCCAAAATTTCATTTCGGTTTTCCGACCCCTCATGCAACTTTTTTTTCGAATGGTCGAAACCTGTAATACCTGCTCATAGCCGTTATTCCTCGCTAGAATCTGAGCTTAAGAAGCTACGATGCCTAAAGGGTAATAGCCATCCCTGTTAATGTTATGTTACTTGATCCTATCGTTTCAGGGTGGAACCAGGCAGGCCGGCGTGGGGGACGCGGTGGCGGCGGTAATGGTGGGGGGAGTTACAACGGAGGAAGAGGTAATTACTGCGGAGGCGGAGGAAACCGTGGAGGAGGTAATAACAGCGGTGGTGACTCACCTCGTGCCGGCGGCGGTTATGGTGGCTCTGATTCCCAGCGTGGTAGCGGTGGAAACTTCCGGGGAGGGCGTGGTGGCTTTCCTCCAAGAGCTGGTGGAGGTGGAGGTTCGTCAAGAGCCCGACCTGTAAGCTCACTCTCAACTATTACACGAGAGTTACCAGCCCCAGTCGTGTCGACGCTTAGATCAAGTCACCCTCTTGGTTGGAAAAGTGACGATAAGTTAGTCCCTCCAAAAGCCATAGCGCCCGGCACGGATTTCGACAGAAAGATTCCCATCATTGTCAATTCGGTGGAAACGAAGATCACCCTGCCAAAAGGGGGTTTTTTCCAATACGACGTCGATATTGACTTGTCGGCGGCGTCAAAGGCAGAGAAAAAAAAACGAAAAGACGCTAAGAAGGGTGGACCCCCGGAAGACGACCAGGATGGAGGATTATCCGATGATGCTCCAAAACCAAAACTCTGGAAGAAAATCATGATCCATCTCGTAAAAGACCTGGAGAAAAGGCAAAAAAAGTTGACGGCGAAAGACAGTTACGTCGCTACCGACTACTCCAAAGCGTTATACACCAAGGTAGAGTTAGCCATGGTAAATCCCGAATTCGAGCTCGAAGTCCCCTTATCCGATATAGCTGGGAATGAGGGGAATAGCGAAACCTATATCGCAGTTGTCAAAATGAGCGCTAGAATCCCCACGGCTGGGGCCCAGCCATTCTTCGAAAATATGAAGGAGTGCCTGGCCAAGGGTGCTGAAGTTCCAGCAAACATGGCAGATATTGAGCGGGTGTTCAATGTTGCCATCAAGACAACGCCCGGATCCAAGTTTACGACCGTTGGACGCTCATCCTTCTTCCCGACCCCAGAAAACGATGGATACCCAATAGGCGGAGGTCTAACAAATTGGACCGGCTTTAGCCTTATTTACACCTTGGGTTGGAAAGGATTTATTAATATTGATGTGGCCAACTCAGCCTTCGTTCAAGGACGTCATGTGATTGATGTTCTGGATGACCTGTTCAAAACCCGGAATACTGATCCAAGAGATGTTACTACATGGCGTGATCCCGAATTCAGGCTGGCGAATGATCTGTTACACAATGTAACCATTTGCTACTACAATGGGAGCATGCGTATGAGTCGGAAAGTACGCGAGGTAGTCGAAAAGCCTGCAGTACAGAACGTGTTTAAGGAGCTAAAGAATGGAGTTACGAGAAATACCAACGTGCAGGACTATTTCCAAGAGACCTATGGAAAGTGTCTGAAGTGGCCGAAGGGTGTGTGCCTAAAGATTGGAACCGAAGCCGTTGTGCCTGCCGAGGTAAGTAGCAAACATTGATGTAGATTTAGAGTTTGTATTTTAATTTAAGCAAGTAGCAAGTTCATAGTTCCTACTACAGTTGTCTACTGCGTTTACTATTTCCCACCGAGAGTATAGGAGTTTTTAGTGAAAGATTTAAGCACTGAAAATTCTGTAATTGTTAAGAGGAAGAAATTCGTGCGTTATCATTAGGTCAAGGAACATATTACTCACATTATTATACTTGCAACTTGTAACAGTAATGTACAGAGGGTTAGGCAGCCTTATTGAATAAAAGTAAATCCAAATCCATGGGACTGATGTCAGGAGACTTGAGTGGTATTTCCTTGTTGAGTATGATCGTAATCCCCAATCTTGACTTTAGGTCAGCTTCGTAAGCGGCGGTTTTCTTCGACGTGTGCGGCCAAAATTTTCGCTTTCAGATGTGATTCGGCGTGGTAACGGGTCGTCTTACGCATGACCTTGCCTAAATCTTCTTTAATTATTCGCCCAAGGGTTCGATGACTAACCTTCAGCAGTTTTGCCATCTGGTTCAGGCTAAAAGAGCTGTCTTTCGAGGTCAAGGCTGTCACCTTCTTAAAGAGCTGTTTTGACCTCACCCGCCTTATAGTTGGAATTTAGGAGTCACAGTCACGTTTTCGGCAGCGGATTTTCTTCTATATGTTTTTTATTCGATCTATGAGATATTGTTGACTGACTGACATTGTGACCCTCTACCTTAAGTCGGTTTTGGATGGTTCGTTGGTGGTATCCTTCTTCGGAAAGTACCTTGACGATGACCTCAAATTCAGGGTCGAATATCTTCGGCAAGATGACAATTATGTGGACGGTTTTTCTCGGGTGGATAGAATAGTGTATAATACACGTGTATTATGATATTCCCGCCGTTGAACATGAGTCAAAACTTATTTGGATGGGCTTAGGACAATAGCAAACGTTATTCAATAAGGCTGCCTAACCCTCTGTATATCTCGTCCTAGATCTGCACGATTGAAAAAGGACAAAGTTACAGCAAGAAATTGTCTGAGGCCCAAACGGCTGAAATGATCAAGGATACCGCAAAACCCCCAGAGAAGAGACGGCAGGACATTAACATGTTGGGAGCCAAATGCGAGTTTGGCCAGGACAAGGTTTTAGAGGAGTTTAACGTGCAGGTCTCAAACCGTCTGCATCAGATCCCGGAAGCCAGAGTTCTTGCGCCACCCGTCGTGGTTTACCGTGACAAAAATAATGTAAGCTCGAATTTATTATTGTTATGCAAATTTTAGATTGTTTTCCTACTTTGTCTTATTTCTTACGGCTCAATTTCAGGTGAAGAAGGGCCAAACTCCCGACAGGGATGGAACTTGGACGATGGCCGATGGAGCCCAGTTCTTCTCGTGCGCAAACAATGGACAGAAAATCAACTGGTCCGTCCTTCTGCTGAATCAAGGCGGCGCGAGACCGAGAGATCCTGTAGGGATGGACAAATTGAGGTTAACACCTTGGCAAATGTATTAGTTTTTTTTGTATAACAATTTAAAAGTATGCTGATTCTCATGTGTACCATTGACTGTTAAACCAGGATATTTGCGGGTAACCTTATTTCGGAAGGAGGAAAGTGTGGAGTTAACTTCGGAAATGTGGACGAGGCTTTGGCCAATTGCAAGAGGGTAAGCAGTTCCATTGTAAACAAGCATTTCGTTTAAAGTAGAAGAGGTAGCATATTGTTACAACCAATACTGTATACGTTGTAGTGCGACATCACGAAGCCGGAGCGTGCGTCGGCAGGAATGTTGAACCTCAAAGACGCATTGAATTATTACAAAGATAATAAGTGCATGTTCGTGTTGATCGTCTTACCGAGTCGGGATTCTGGACACTACTCGGCTGTCAAAACCTGGGCGGAAACTGACTGCAAAGTAAGATTTCATTTATGTCTTCTATGGTGGCTGGTAGTCTGTAAAGGTTTGTTGACTTGTACTTGTACGTATTTCAATTTTAGGGTGTAGGGATCCTCACTCAATGCGTTCTGTCGAAGAACGTTGAGAATTATCGAGGGGCCGTTATGGAGAACATCTTAAAGAAGTTGAACACAAAGCTGGGTGGAATTAACCACCTTGTAACGTTCCCGGATAAATTCAAGAATACGGTTGACATTCTGCAAGTTCCAATTATGATTCTTGGAGCTGACGTGACGCATCCACAGCAAGGGTCCAAGGTAATTCCCCGTCCTCAAAAGTAAACGTTGGCATTTGTGTTTAAGGGTACACCTTCAATTGAAAATACAATTTTGAATTTAGCATCCGAGCTTGGCTGCAGTCACTGCAAGTTTGGACCGGACTGGTATGTCCTATATGATGAGGTGTCAGGCTCAGAAAAAAGCTGACCGTGGAGCCGCTGAAGTCATTGTGGGTCTACAGGAGATCATCCAGGAAATGCTCAGAGTATTTGTCATGAAGACCGGCCACAAGCCGCGTAAGATCCTTTACTTCAGGGATGGGGTCGGAGACGGCCAGTTCGAAGAAGTAAGTCCTGAGTAGATTGTACGTTGTGTGCGTAAGGCCCAATCAGACATGTGCGGGGCCCGTGTTGCTTGTGTTTCTACCTTGGGTAGAGGTTGGGTCCGCCAACCCCGGTAAAAACTTGTGTTGGAATGTAAAAGTAAAACTAAATAGTAGTTCTAACCGGGGTTGGATGCAGTCGTCTAAAGACAATAAATAATTTAAAATTTCGCCTTCGGCGAGTCAGTCTGCCCCATATATATTTTGGCGCGTTAAATTTACTACTTGCTAATAGCTAAAACTTCACATTATGTATAATTTACGCGATAATATATTGCCACCCATCCCCGGTTCGAAGTACCCGAGCCTTGCCACGGGCTACGTTTTGCTCCCGCACATGTCTGGGCTCAATGGTCCATGGTTCATGACCCCACTTTCTGATATTCGAATAATCTGGACAGGTTCTCCATACTGAGATGATGGCTATTAGGAATGCTTGTAAAGCCGCTGAATTCCAAGTCTATAAGCATGCCAGGAATGACATCAGGATCTTGGGAGAGAAAGAAGGAAAGTATCAACCAAAAATCACGTTCATGGCAGTACAAAAGCGTCACAAAATGCGGGCTTTTTGTAAAGATCCTCAAAAGGATGGAGTTGGAGGCGTAAGTTTAACCAATCATACCAGAAGCTTATCGTATTCTAGTAATTACTCCAATTCAACTTTTGTTGTCTCCTATTTCTGAAGCCCAAGAATTGCCCGCCTGGAACCGTTGTGGATACTGATATCGCTAGCGCTCGGACGATTGATTTCTACGTCCTTTCCCATACTGGGATCCAGGTTAGTATTTTGATTGAGCGATAATGACTTGGAATATGCTTCATATGGAGGCATTATCGTGTATTACAAATGTTTTTCCAGGGCACGAGCAAGCCGTCTCACTACCAAGTAATTTGGGATGACAGCGACTTCACTAATGATGATCTGCAGTCATTGGCATATTACCTGTGCTATGGATACGCTCGGTGCAACCGGGCTGTCTCGTACCCAAGCCCGACCTACTACGCACATTTGGCGTGCTCACGAGCCAAGGCTTACACTCACGACCTTGGGTAAGTCATTTACATTTGTAATTCAGCACTAGCATAAGTCGGTATTAGAGGACCCGAATACATAGTTAGTAGTCGGATACAGTAAGGCTAAACTTAATCTTTAGCCATATGCCATACTCCAATGTGTTAGCAAACAACATTACAGTAATTATTGCTTCTTGATTGTCCACACAGGGACGAGCAGTTACGGGACTTGGCAATCGTGAATAAGAGTATGACGCGTTGTCGACAGTTCACGGCGGACTTCCCAATGCACTTCATCTAAGCTGCCCTCTTCGGTGTACAGGACTCCAAAGCTATCATATTTGTCTTCAAGATCTCAACCTCTTTCAACTCTCTTTCTCAACGTTCCTTTAACCTACTTTAGAATGTTTTGATAACGTTCACGTTATACATTTATTCTTTCCTGTGACCATTTACGATACCTAGGCCATAATAGTTTACAGCTTATCTCTTCTCCCATTTAGTTACTTTCTTTTCTTCTATGTACCTTTTACCGTATGGGAAATTGGGATCTAAAATCTTCCAGCGAACACTGACTAAAATAAAATACTATTCTATAGTTCATTTGAATTGGGCTCAAATTTGGAAGCTTCTGTTTTATACTTTAATACCTATATATTTTTCAAAATTGAGATATGATGTAAGTACCTACTTAAATTTACTCTGCCATACGAGAGTATGGAGACTCCTGTGAAGCGAGGCGGAGTTGCTTATATGATTAGGATACCAAAGCAGCTGAGAGTATTTTTTTTAGAAAATGTTAAAATCGACAACAATCTGTATTAAATATAAAAGAAAACATTTGCAATGTTCCGGCTCGAAGATAGGCAGGTCACTCTTCTGCTAGCCGTGAAAATAACGAGAATCTGATCCGGTAGGCTGAGCTTATGTAGCATCCGTGCTCCTCGCTGCTGTGTTTTCCTCGTTTTAGTATAAAAACAGCCTTTTCTGTTTTGCATTCATGTACCACAAAGCGCATAAGTGCAGGTTATGTAACACTTGAAGCTGATAATCTATTTCGTAATCCTTGCAAAAATCAAGATCAAGGGCATATAAACTATAAAGGTACGTATTAGTATAGGTAAATAATTGTAAGGCAATAAAATAGTAAATGATTCCATTTCCTCCTAATCAATGTTTTAATTTGTATTTTACAGAATGAATCATTCATAACACGGACTCGCCGTTAAGGAACCTGTTACCTAGTATTGCAGAAAAAATGTGAATCTAAATGTAAGTTTAAAGTCCAAACGGCCACAAGTGCCGGTTGAATTATTGCAACCATTTTTTGCGGAAGTTTTCTGACGATTTAGTTTGGCCCGGCTGCTTCTGTCGTAACTCATAATTGACGTAGAACTGGAGGGTAGGAGCCAGAAAAGGCTGGGATTCATTAGCGGAGCAAAAACTACGTTATAGAAGACAGTGCTGGGATTCTGGATTTTTTCTGGAGACAGTTACGCGTACGGTCCTCCGGACTTCGGACAGGGAGTCATTGACTTTGCAAATTAAGACGTCAGTCGAGGCTCCACAACTGTCTTCTCCGAAAATCCCAGGCCCGCCTATCTTCCCCTAATATGACGTGGACATGACAAAGGAGGCTCCACTTTTTTTCCGCCGGTTGCACATTCATTAAAATTCCATTTAAATTAAGACGGGCAGGAAAATCAATTCTTTTCGTCCCCCGCAAAATAAGAGGAAGGTTCCTGTAACGAGTTTCTAATTGAAAATTATTAGGCCAAGGCTCTATGCTCCAATTTACGAACTACGACTACACTCCTTGGCTATTCACAGTCATATGTTTCAAAGAATATTATGGCTTTACACAAAATAGGTATTTTTGCTTTAGCTCAAAACCAAAAGAAGTAATTGAGCATATATAGTTTCAAGACAATTTTTGTGCACTCTTATGCCGCATTCACACCCGATCTGAACCTGAGACCTATTCTTTGGTTAGCATCTATCATTATCAAACTTGTTTTGGAGTAAATTCTATATAATTTGTGGGGGAACATTAAATACAAGGCTTTTCAAAGGTTATTTTTACTTAGGAATTCTGGATCAAAGAGACTTGTTCTTAGTAGGCACTCACAAATACAAATAAATATATATTGGAATCCGGAATCCGGGACAATACATACAAATACGCATTTGAGTCCATTTGATTTCGTAGCTAGAGGCAATGAAAACGTAGAGCGGAGACTCCAAGACAATGTTTCAGAGCTATATTCAGGCATTTACGTACAAATCATTGTAGTACTTTGTACCGTCTAAAAATCTGGATGACTCTAAGAATGAGCCCAATACTAATAATATGAGATTCCGTTGAATTATTTGTGTGCCTCTAGAATTACTCATGGTCCATAATTCAATATACTATATTTCTATGAAGTGAAAGGGACAGAAGGAAAAGGAGAAAGCAATATTAAGGCCCTTTCATAGCTTTTCCATTCCCTTTCTTAACTTTTGTTTTTATATTTCCCCGACTCGACATTGAGTTATTTAGGCGGAATTGAATTTCCGCTCTGATCCGAGCCTGGCATGGATCTGGCATATTATATTTCATAGCCATTCCCCCCGCCCTAGCTTTCATTTAGAGAGTTCACAAAGTTTTGTTTTATTGGGATCACAACGTAGTTTCCGGCTGCTTTGGGACTCTGTGCCTGAAGTGGGCGCTGGGCGCGAGGCTACTACAGTAATATAATAATGTTCGACATTTTTAGGGCACTCATTTCGAAAAGGTTCCTTCTTTCAAGCTGGATAAAAGTAGGTTTTCTTAGAAGAATGATGAGGTTGAGTCGAAGGAATTACGTTGTATTGGTCCAAAGAAAATTGATCTAATTAAAATAAAACCAAGCTGTCTGAGTATTAGTGCTGCCAAAAAAGCTAGACGTTGGCCTGAAACAAGATATGGGAATCAGAAAAATCTTTGGCGCAAAATCTTAGTTTGTTTATATGGAACTTACCAGATTTATATTCCATACGCGACCTGAGTCATACTATTCTTTGGTACACATCAAAATAGATCTGTTGCTTTTGATACCTTTGGTTTAGGCTAAAATCTATATTTTAGGGGCACCATTAACGACAGGCCAATCAAATTACGTACATGCGGATACACACGCCTACGCCTCCCGTAAACTTTATGTATCTGTAAAACTGTCAGTTGGAAGATTATGTTATGACTATGAGCTCGGCCTAACTGCTCCGTAGAAAGTAGCTCCTGGTGGATCCTGTGGGCCGTCCCAAGTGCACCCGAAGGAAGCTTGGCTGTAAGCAATATTTCATTTCATCATGCAGATCCATGACTTCCCCCCTCACAAACTTCTTCATCTTTTAAAACTAGGCCTAAACCCCCCCAGCCTCTCCCCAACAGTTCCCTTCCGTGTTTTGGAATTCCATTAAAAACAGTAATCCCTTCCAAGCTCCGGGAAAACAAATGTTGAGCTCTCACTTAAAGCACATGCAAACAAGGGAGGCGGGGAAGAACTTATTTTGGGCAGGCTCAAGACAAGACGGGCCTTGGCCCAAGCCCGGCAACCGGAGTGGGAAGGCGGTTCTAATCATAATTAACGAGCTGTTCTAAATTGAGAAGTGGAAGGCTTGGCAAATTCCAAATTCAAAGAATGTATGTAACGTATCGTGGAGGAACTTTTTCTGATTATAAGGCTTTGGTTACTCAAAATTCCAAATTTACAACTTGTCTTGAGATTGAAAAATTGCTATATATTTTTTTATAATTGGCAAAAGTTCTATCAGGCGTGTCTGAGAATTAAAATTAGTAAAATAGTTATAGTAGTCATTGGTGGCAATTCTTGCCTTTGCCAATTTCAGCATTCAAATTCTGTGGCGAGTTTTGTAAATTTAGACCTGTCTCAGCCTCTCACTCAATTTAAATTGTCTAACAGTTTTCACTTTAAATATTTCTCACACTTTTTTCCAATTTCCACTTTCCAGGTCTCTCAAAATGTTTGCTAAATAGATTGCAATTTTTCGTGCACTTCTTGCCAATTTTTATTTTCAGGGTTCTTAGCAATTTTCGCCAATTTTTATTTACACGTTCTTGGTTATGTATCGTCAATTTCCACTTTCAATTTTTCTCGAGTATTTTTACCAATGCCAATTTTCAAGTTCTCTTGCAATTATTGCCAATTTTCCCTTTCTCATTCTCTTGAAATTTTTGCAAATTCAACTTTCAAGCTATATTGCAATTGTTCGCCCATTTTAAGTACCTGCTCCTATTTACGCTTCCAACTTCTCCAGTATCCTGTACTATTGACCTTAAACCCTAATGGGAAACCCGTGGCGGAATCCGAAGGATTTCCCTACTATGATGACAATCAGAGCCTATCTGACTTATGTAGTACGGTACATACTAAAGGCCTTCCTTGTACGTCTTCCGGCTCCTCCATTGCTCTAGAACGTAAACAGGATTTTGGGAGCCGGAGTAATAAAAGGCTCAGCTTGAGCAGAGCTCATCAAGGGAAAGGGATGAAGGAGCACAAATCCTTCCCGTATTAATTTTGGGCGGCTTACTTGGACTCGACTAGACCAGGGCCGGCCTCTTTCTGGCTCAAGTACTGTACATGGCCTACACTAAAATCCTTAAATATTTACTTTCAACGGGACTACCTTCCCTTTCATTCTCTTCAGTATAATGCAGTATTAAGTAGTGTGTACCTATAGTAGGGAAATTATGTTCACAACGAGAGTCTACCTATATGAAGCCATACGTAAATACGGAGGCTGGAAGAGAGAAAGTTAAGGTATTAAAATTAATCATGCATTTGACGGGCCAAGAATACAATCAAAACCAGGATCCCAATTCCCCCTTTAAGACTCCATATTAGTTCTGCAGGAAAAATACTGAGTTTAGCCCAAAACTATAAGTGTGAATGAGGAAATCTAAATTCAAGCCAAATCAGTTTTTAGTGTTAGTGTTCATCAATGGATTTTTACATGGCCTACAGAATTGGGATTCTTTTTTTTACTTAAAAAGCCCGTTCCTGCTATATATCCGGTTAAATATTTCTGGCTATAATCCACAAGCACATAATGAGTTACTGCATACTGTAATACTTCGGCAAATAACTCGGCTCTGTGCAAGCAAATTATAGTTGGGGATTATGTGGCTACGTGAATAGTGAATCGGACTAAGCCTTATTGAAGCCCGAGAGAGCCTTGAAGAGGTTTATGAACTTAAGCTAGGGAACAAACAGAGCGTCTACCTTTGTGGCCGCATTGGGTTATCCAGAGTGTAAATAAATCATTATCGTTCTTTCTCCTAAATAGGACATAGTCAGAGGACTCGACTAAGAGTGGTCTTGAGCCCTTTATAGGCATTCTGCCGGGGTCCGGGTGATTGAAATCCCGGAATATTTTATTGTAGTAGTACTCGTCCATGCCTCAAAGAGAGGGATTTAGTACTTGAGCTAAAAGAGCCGTAGAATGGAGCCTCGGCTTTCACTCCGCGCACTTTCTCCGTAGGTACGGCTCCACAGAATTTGTGTGGGGAACGAAATGAGTGACATGGTTGGGTAATGCTAGTGCAGGGCCGTGGTATGAGAATAAATTGGAGGACTGACACATGAATTTGTCAATAAAATTATGTCACACCTTCTCACTCGCCTCTTCCTCCGGCACTCGCTACTACTACTTGCTTATGGATTTTCACCACTTTCTTTCACTAGGAGTCTATTCTATGTACCTATATGTATGTACTATAGTAGGAACGATGGGGTGATTGGGTTCCGGACAATTCAGACCGGTTAATGCCCATTAGTTCATGAACTAAAAAAAACGGATAAGGTTACGCTGGTATTGGTTAGGTTTAGTCATTTTACGGTCATTCTATTCTAAGTTAAGCTGCGTTAATCCAGCTTGGGTTGAGTTCAGCGAGTTAAGGTTACATGATCTGAGTTGGGTTAGGTTTAGTATTCTACTTCCCGTTAGATTTGGTTGGGTTACGTGTTACGTTAGGTTAGCTTAAGTTACGTGTTAGGTGTTACGCTCACTTAAGTCAGGGGAGGCTACGTGTTACGCTCACTTAAGTTAGGGTATGTTACGTGTTACGCTCACTTAAGTTAAGATAGGTTACGTGTTACGTTCGGTTAGGTTAGCTTAAGTTCCGTGCTGCGCTCACTTATTATGTTAGGATAGGTTACGTGTTAATAGCGGTTTATTTACCTTAAGTTAAAGGGGTTAAATTCGGCTTATCTAATTATCTACCGTATATTACGTGTTCCGTTGAGTTATATTAGGTTAGTTATAAAAGTCAAGGTTACATTGAGCTACACAATGAGCTACACAATGAGCTAGGTTAAGTTTCCCTAATTCGGTTTTGATGACTGCAAACAAGATCGCGTTACGTTGAGCCAAGTTAAGTTACGTTCATTTAATTTAGATTACGTTAAACTAGGTTAGGTTTAATTACTCTCGGTTAGGTTATGCTTGGCTAGATTATATGCCACGCTTGGCCGGATCTGGCGCTGTTATTTGACGTTCAGTTGAATTACAAAATAAATATTTAATTGATTGCAGAATAACAAAATATGTATAGATTAGTAACGTCAATAGTTATGTAAATATGCAACCAGCTTCAAATTCTTGCAAATAGAACCAGCCGCTCTGAATTGCCGTAGAGCCCGCAATCCACCCAACAACCTAGTAAGGGAGCATCTCTGGCGTTTTGCTATTCTGCTGACTCATCCTTCATGATTCATGATGGAAAGCATTGTAGTGTATGTAGATAGAGTGTAGTGCAGCGTAGGGCGGCCATCGTTCCATTCGTCGTTCTCCATTATGATCCCTAATGCCTTCATCAACTTTAAAATATGTATATCCATTCGGAGGACCCCGAGCCTCGGAACTGAAGGGAAGGCTAAACGGGAGTTTAAGAATACTCAAATACAGTCGCACCCTCGGAACCGAATACTTACAAAACTCATTCCTCCGGTAACTATGTACTTTTCTTAGGACATAATGAAGTCATCATCAAAAGGAAAGCCAGCAGGGCTCTGGAACCGCCGCTTCCCTCCCACTACTATCCCCATCCCACCCAAACTTGACATTTCGGATTATGATCCCGGGAATTTGCTAAGGAATCAGCCCATGAAGCCTTATGGCCTCCATAAATATTTAGGGGACGTCTGTCAAGGGGAGAATGAGCCTATTTGGAACATTCTGGGACTTGGAGGGCCGTTTAGCAATGGGAAGAGATATTCCTTATGCTTAATTTTACGTATCGTGCCGCATGCTGTACGAGGATAGGCAATTTACGGCAAATGCTTGTCACGAAAAATTAATTTTTTGTCAACTGGGCGTAAACAGGAGTTGTGGGTTCTAGAATCAATCCGAATTTTCCTATCGACGTCCAATTACAGGGCAGTACCTTAACCTGGTCCTCCTATAAAGGCCCGATCGGTTGGGACCATACGGGAGTCCCTAAATCGTTCCGCGGCCCTCGCCATCCCGCCGCCCTGTTGCCCCACAAACTAAATTGTTTTCTGTTCCCTGGTTAATGGTCCTTCCCCTGGTCATAACTTGGAATGGTCCAAGATTGTGTCAACTCCTTTCTCCGGGTGACGGGGAGCTAGAGTAGGGGAGTTCCAGGACGGGCCTTCCCAAATGGGACCCAACCTATTCCAGGCATTCTCCTACATCCGGTGTGAATAAGCGGATTTCGGGAGGCAGGCCGGAACTTTCCTTTGGCTCGGGCATTAGGACCCTAATGGGCCCTCCTTACATTCCCGGCCCCCGTTCTTAATGATGAGCCGTTAGGGCCGGCTTATAATGCTGACAATGAGAATCATCCTGCCATCAAGCCCGGCTCAGATTCCGTCCCATCCTCCTCAAGGAGCCAAACTACTACGTAGAGGAGGATCCATACACCAGCTACCTGGAGGGCAGAGGGCCCATAATAAAGGATATAATTTTGTGCGGCGGAAAATATCGATTTGGGCCGGGAAATGGACCGAACTGTATCATTACACTGAATTTTAGAAGTAGCCCATTTACTGGGCTTCACTCGGCTTCTTCTCAAGTGAAAGGCATGTAAAATTTAATGTGCTTTCTTTGGCGGGATTGGTTGCTGCTATTCCTAAGCTGAACTGTTTTTTTTAAAGGTGCCGAAAAATACCGACTTTAGCACAAGCAAATTATGAAAATGAGAAACATCCAGATTTTAACCAAACAATATTACTCAGGTCGTGTATTAAGGCATCTGAATCGGGCATGAATCATGAATCCATATAAGCCGACTAAATCATTTGTATCCAACATCTAAATATTTGCTGATTTGCATAACTTACTTGGGACTCAAATCCATCTGTTTTGATCAGCGCTAATAATGTTCAGATTTTTTATTCGAGTGTTTGATAAATCCGACTTCGATTTGAATTTTTTTAGGAAAAGCTAAATTCTTCAGCTGAATAAACTATTTGTCTGCAGTCTAGAGCTGACCTAACCTAACTTGGCCTTACCCAACCGCAGTAACTTAATATGCTGTAGAAGGCTCTAATATAATCAAAGCAAGTCTTAATCTCAATTAACTATTTCATTTTCCGTTAAAATGTGTATTTTTCTTCCAAAAGAACCTGATTACCCACAACATCTATTAATCTTTTAATTTATTTTAATTTATTCCCTTCATATTCTCGTAATGAATAAACCCGGCGTCAAATTCATGTTAATAAACAAATACTAAATATGTTCCATTGCACAAAATAATTGACTCCATAAAACAATAGGAGATAAAATATAGAATCCGAATCTCAATCAAGGAGTCAACCAATCCTAATCAAATATTCGAAGCATGCAGTATCCAAATCGATTGTTCTATGCCGATCAATTGTAACAAGGCATTACCATTTCCGTATCTAAATATCTAAGACAAAAATAGCCACGGAAAAATCGTTAAGTATCTCCATACATCGAAAAAAATAAAGAAGATATTTATTCCGAGATATCATGTCCTCTCTGGTGATGGTATAAGCTGTCAAATGTTTTTCAGCAACATCAGCCAGCAGCCCTGCCTAGTATTAGCTTATCACGTTTGATTTGAATGCTAAGGACAAATCCCAGCCCTTGACTGAATAGTAGTATGCTTTAGCTATGGTGGTCGTCCTCCGTCCCTCTTAATTTAAAAGTTTAATTCCCTCCATCATGACATCATTCCTATACACGTAAGTGCGGAATAAATCCGTCCGCTCCTCATTTCCCCTGTCATCCATCCATCAACTCAGCAAACTGATCCCACAATACGGCCATCCTTATTATGGGGAAAACTCGGGTATAAGTCACAAAATAAACAGGCTGGGGTTAGGCTGGCTGGGCGGCAGATGCCAGATTCTCTCAAAAGCCGCAATGTTATTCCGACGCTCATTGGACTCCCAGTCTCATACTCTAGCCGCGTAGTAACCTCTGACTAACTTAAGTGTAGTCATATGTTCTGGATTATTTAGGAAATTGATCGCTTTTCTGTTTAGTTTGGGAAGTCGGATTCAATATTCAATCAGTGCAAAATGTTATAATTAAATCCATTATTTTACTTATCTAGCGAATTTTATGCTCTTTCCAATGGTCCCAATTATTTTACAATGGAATGCGTAGTTATTTAAGCAGCGCACTTAATATGTGCAAAAATCATAGTGCGAACAAGCATTTCATTATTATTATTGTACAGGACCGGTCCGCAGGCATTTCCCCATGAATCTACAACATAGAGCAGGTTGTGGAAGGATACAAAGACCTAACCTTGTACGCGGCCTGTGAATAACACTTAATTGAGTTGTTGAAATCTATACCGTATTCGAGATGGAATAGCAAGGAGCCAGTAGCCAGCATGACTATGCGGAAACGAGCTGCTGGGGAAATTACGCAAAGTACAATTTACTTTGCGCTATCATACGTGTAGTGGCAGTTCTGCCTCCTTCCACCGCCACCTCATTACAATCATAATAGATTTTAAAACAGGCACTTAGGCTAGGGGGAACCGCAAAAAATCACTCATAATTTAAATGGACCCTAATCATCATCAGCCGAACATCAGATTATGTGCCTACCAGCATGCCGTGATTACATCTCTATTGTATTCTACTACCATTTGGACCGTCAGAACGACTCTATTCGCACATAATAATATTATGCTCATCTTGAGTCTTGAGTCTTGAGCAGAGAGAGGCGCGAGAGATTCTGTAGATTCTAGAGCCTAAATTCATTCATTGTTTATACTATAAATTATGCCTGCTTGCCTTCTACTGCAGTACTAGGTTGAATATTGAGCAGTCATACCTGAGCTGGCTCATCATTTTCGGATCTCGAATCCTGGGCCTGATTTAATGGACGAACCAGGCATGCAAAATAGTCTATTTTTTCATATTACGTTGACTCATTCAATATTTACCGAGCCTAGTGAGTCGGGGGGGCCCGAATGCTCACCTCGTTATGATAATAGACTCTAGCCTCCGATTCCTGGGCTGGGAAGCGAGGAGCCGGAACCCGCCCCGGCCCGGTACCGGAGCTAAAGCTCCGCTGTGTCAACTATCCTTTGCGGGCGGGCTCTGGCCCGGAGTTCCCAACCACGCTGCCCAAAATGTAGAGAAATTTATTCCAATACAAAGTATGGACATGAATTAATCGAGAACATGACTCCGATAGCGTATGGGATATGAATGCGGTATTAATCGGTTCCCGTTAATAATATCGAAGTATGAAATGCTCCGTTCATAATGTCGAACTCGAAAGACAGAAATATCAAAATGTCGAAAGATTAAAATGTCGAATTTTCAAAATGTCGAAAGATTAAAATGTCAAATTTTCAAAATGTCGAACGGTATTAAAAACGAAATTTCAAAATGCCGATCGCATAAAATGTCGAAATTTCAAAATGTCGAAATTTCAAAATGTCAAAAGATTAAAATTTCGAAATTTCAAAAGATTAAAATGTCGAACTTTCATAATGTCGAAAGATTAAAATGTCGAACTTTCATAATGTCGAAAGATTAAAATGTCGAAATTTGTAAATGTCGAACGTATAAAATGTCGAACTTTGAAAATGTCGAACGGAAATAATGTCGAAAAATACAACTGCATTAAAATGCCGAATAGGAAAATGCATATCGTTCCGATAAGACATAATTTGTTCAACGTCGCTTAAACACCGATCGATTATATATTTCATTGTGTTAGGGAAACGTTAAACACATTACCTAACTTCTTGTAGATTCGTGTCGGGCGCTGCTCAAGTTTTTCAAGCTTGCTAAATTTCGCTTGAGTGGTTATAATTGCCAATTCCAAAATTCAATTTCTGTCCGAAGTTTTTCTTTCACTATATATGTACGTTACTTACAATTTACAATTAAATGTTAAAACGAATTGTTGAGTTGATATTTTAAACTTTTTAGTCATGCAAATCAGAGCGGATTTTTATGGACCGCGTGACTTTTGAAAGGTTTCAGACATGTCTCTTCTGATTTAACGCTTAACCCTTTTTGTGCAGCCTAAACACCCTTCATCAATCTGCGTATTTTAAGATTAGGAGTGGCGCTGTTACAGTGTTTGTGACAACAGTATCAAAGTTTTGTGAAAGCCTGCAAAGTTCTGTTTGAAATATCTATAAACACAGCTTCACAAACATCTAAATGTTTACTATAAAGTACGACCGATGTGCTAAGCCAGCTTAAGTTGTAGAAAGTCTGGATTATGTGGAAGAACATTAGAAAATCTATAAAAGGCTTCAAAGGTCATACAAATTTTACAAAAATTGCATTAAGTCTGTAAAACTCTGGAATCTACTAACACTTCGCAAACAAAAACTGGAAAGTTTTCTAAACCCACATGAACCAAAGTCCGGACCCGCCATATATATGTACTCTGGCCCGAAATGCAAATGTAGCCCTGTCTTCAGTGACAGAGGGAGTAGTTAATACAATAGGGGCCGACGACGGTCCTAAACGACCTGCCCCACCCTTGTCAAACAATAATATTTTCGTAGGCGGGCTTTTATGAGGCTCACTAATAGGCCGAGCGGAAGAAGGAAGAATTGACTGCTCTAGACTAAACATAAGGCAGGCGGGATATGCAGAATGCAGCATGGATGGCCAGGACTCAAAATGTATTAGTAGTACTACTAGATGAAAGGGTTTCACTTTCTTGTTCTTTGGTTTAATTAACGCTCCGTCGTCCTCCGTAGTTCCTCCAAGGAAGGTAGGTAGGTAGTAACCCATACTTAAAGTACCTGTAGTCTATTTCCATAAATTAGGGAGGCTCATATTCTGAATTTCCTTTTCCTTGAGTCCCGCAAAAATTGAACTAGGGATCCAGGGATGAGATAAAGAGCTACGCCAGGTCTTTTCGGTGTTGTCACGGACGGGCATAATTTTCCCCATATAGACCAATTAGGGTTTCCAGTCCTCCAGGACCATCCAATTCAATTAGGCACGGCCCGGGCGTCAGCGACGATGGCAAGGTGTGAACTGTGAAACTGGTACGCAAGAGAAAGTGTCTCGTCTGTACCGTAAATAGGCACATTTTTTGCGTCATATCAAGTCACATGTTAGGCTAGACTTAGAAGTAATTTGAGGGACCGAGTTTATAGGCACGAATATTTACAGGATTTTTCTATACTGTTGCATCCTGTGAGCTGGTCCATCTAACGACCTTTCAGTTATGATTGATGAAAAAATAAAATTATGACTAACATTTCACAAAGCTTAAAAAACTGGGTGCCGAATTTAATAGAGGCCGGTATTTATTGAATCGAAAAAATGCTGACTTTACAGGGAATCTAGATTTTAACGAAAGAAAAAACATCCCAGCCAAAAAAATACGCTAAAAGTTTCGAAATTGTTATATTTGTGACTTTTCCAATTTTTATTATCACTTATACGAATACAACTAATTAAATTCAATTATTGACAAACATTTGAATTTATTTAAAAATTTATATGCATCTTAGTACGATTTTGTTCTATTAAATAATTATCTTCGAACATAAAATTAATCACGCATTTCTTTTCTGATCTTTGTAATTTGTTTTTACTCGTACCGATATATTTATTATTTTTTCGAAAATGACGTTTAATTATTTCAGTGGATTCTATTAAACTTAATCCAATGACCATTGCAATCACAACTTAGTACAACAAATTAGTAATTAGTTTACCCCGTAGTAACAAAATTAGGACGGGTACTTAAGGAAGTGGGTGCAGTGCTTGGGTCCAGTAGAGTGCTTGGGATAGCTGTGCCCTTGCTGTAAAAACTGTCCGGCATATAAGGCAGGTTGCACTGGCCCTTGATTAGAAACAGTAGTAGTAGTGATTTCTAACTCAAGGAAGAGTCCCGGTGGCTTAAAGAACAGTATGCAATACTGAAATCCGTTGACTAATAAAGCCCAATTTGAAAATTTGAAAAAAAGCTAGATAAACATTGACTTCAAGCTAGGAAAATCTTGCATAACAGTAACCCTAGACCTGGAATAACCTAGTCAAAGCTTTATGAGCAACAGAAATAATTCCCTTACCCAAAACACCGATTTTTACAGCCTGATTTAAGTTTTTGCTTCAATGCCAAAATAACACAAAAATGTCGTAATACGTAATTCGAAAATTATCTTAAAAGCTACACGAAAATGTTTCAGACGCACGCACCTTGAATCACAGCCTACTACATAATACGTACAAATAAATATTTACGCCAACCACAGCCAGATGCCAGTATGCCTACTCGTACTGTGTACATTCTATGGAGCTCCAGAAAATGTGCGGTTTTTCGCCCTTGCAGTTTACCAATTTGTCCCGCACTCGCGTCAAATCTATAGATAACCTGAACTCAATTAGAATAATGATAATGATGAAGATAATGGCGGGGCTTGATAAGAGCCTTATTCCTCCAGGATTGATCAAAACACGTAATGGGCCGTCAAGGCGGATGAGCCTGTACTCATGTACTTAGCCCAGGCCTCCTAAATGACAATACAAAATCCAAATTGTTCTCCAGCACTAATACTCATGCCCGTATCCCTTGCCGTCCGTGGTGGCCTCAGGCAGAAGCACGCTCTCGACGTCTCAGGCAGGCCAGGCGGATGTCAGTCGGGCTCTGATCTCTCACCAAGTCGGACCTACCACCACCGCTCCGTGCGGGCTCCAGAGGACGGACAGGCCATAGCACTAGATTCTCGGACCTCGGCTGTCAGTTGGACTTTCCCTTCCATGTGACCCATCATACTATGCCATGTCGGCCCTCAGTGACATTACGGAGTACTACTCCGTCCTGGGACCCCGCTGGGAGGCCAGCAGCACCACCACGCCGAGCCCCGACCCCTACAGTGCGTACCGGGACAATGGGGCCGAGACGGAGGCGGGGACCAATGTGACGGGGGCGGGGGACGGCGGGACCGAGGCTGGGACCGGCTCCTGGATCCTCGTCTTCCTCCTCTCCGCCCTCATCATCCTCACCATTGTGGGGAACATCCTGGTCTGCCTCGCCGTCATCCTGGTACGGAAGCTCCGGAAGCCACAGAACTACTTACTCGTCTCTCTTGCGACCTCGGACCTCTTCGTGGCACTCTTTGTGATGCCCTTTGCCATTGTGGCCGAGTTCCATTCCAACCAGTGGCCCCTCAACCCCGCTCTCTGTGATCTCTGGGTCTCAGGTAAGCCTACTTAATCATACTGCTCAAAAAATTTAGACGTCTTCGCCGGAAATATTTAAAGCCAAATATAAATAACGCCATTATTAAGCTAATCTTAATATTGTTAGCTTAGATTAGACATAACTACAAAGCGGAACTTAATGGCGCTGTATTACGTTACATTTTCCCCGAGGCAAATTAATTGGGCTAAAATCCTATTTATTAGGACGTACTGTAGTCTGTAGAATTTATACAGTGAGGTTATTCGAACGTGGATGGTCTGCCGGATTTAAATTTATCAGTCCACATAACCTCGCACTAAATCAGGTTCATACACTTTTCAGGTAGCCCGATTCCTTTCCTTACTGATTTGCTTACTCACACTCACTGATTAAATTATTAAGGAAGGGGACGGGGCTGCATGAAACGTGTATGAACCTGATTTAGCACGAGTTTATGTGGACTGATAAAATTAAATCCGCCGGACCGTCGCACTTTGAAAAGCCTCACTGTATATGTACATAGTATGTATCTATACAAGCCTTTTACGAATTTGTGTAAATGCTTACTTCTGCCTTGTATTCTTTATGTAAAAAAGACTACTTATCTGAAACAGTTCAAACCTGGTAACCTACTTTCGATTTTTAGTATAGGGTTGAAGTATATGAGAATTGACGCCAGGCAGAAAATGTTTGTACGTACTACGTAGTAAGGCTTTAGTTGAGTTAGTGAAGATTTCAGATAAACTGTATCTCAAACACTCTATATTTTCCATTCAAAATATAATCTGATTTCAGAACTGAATTGCACAGGTTGTAAACAATTTAAAATTCTAAATGCTAGCTGCTAGCCGAACGTATCCCTGTCTTAAGTACTTAACCTACCCATTATTTCCTAAACTCTGAAAATAATTTAAAATACTAAATTAATTTAAAAATACTGTACAAATGAAGATTTTTACAGCCGGAAGTTACTACATCTTTCGTTTACGTGTCCGGTCCATACTATAATTGCAGTTCTTAGTTTGGAAAAGGACTCTGGAACGTTGTGAGAGCTTCAATTTCGGATTTAGGGGTTTATTCCGTATCTGGCTCATGAGCATACGTATAGTATGAGTATGAGTAGGTGTGAGGAGGGATAAGAGCTTGGTTGACTTGGGGCTCTTTGCCTGAGCCAGGGATTTCCATGCAAATCAACCCCAAGGGGTATCCAGCCCAGCCCGATACTCCCCTCTTAATAATTCATTCATGCAAATTCGGGATCCGGGATTTGGGCCTAGTAAACCAGGAATGTTGAGAGGCTCGGAGGGGTCCTAATGTGGTGCGGTTATGCGTTACACGTAAGCTTCTGCTTAAGGGTATACATGGTAGAAATTAGAGGCTTTTCCGCTCTTTTCTGCCGATTGAAAAGTAAGTATTAATATCATCTTGGATTTAGCCGTAGAGAAAGTATCAGTTCAGGCAGGGACCACCTTTTTCAGAATCAAGCTAAAAGAAGAATGGTCCACCTCATATGTTAGAATGAATGCGTTACGAAAATCGCAAATCAATTTTAACTTAAGATATACTTAATGCTACAAATATAGACTTACATTTTATCTTAAAATGTCAAATTCGAACAGTTAATTTTGTTTAAATAATGGTTAAAGCGTTTGGTAACATTGAGTCCTAACTTACTGTTGCCATATTAGATTAAATTAGGTTAGGTTAATTTTTGACCTTGGGCTGGAAAAACTTAATTATTCCACCGAACGCTATGGCTCATACACCAAAAGCGTTTTTTTTTTCGACCATAAAAAATTTGCATTGTAAATCCCCAACACCTAAAGCTAGCGAAAACGAAACTTGCATGACATTGTGTACATGACAATGACACATGACACAATTGTTATCTAGCATAGACCTTGTACATACGTCGTATTTGTACTATATACTAACATAGCAGATGAGATCCAGGTTCCAGGCCTAGGTACTTCAATAGTTCAATACTGGTGACGAATCCGCTGGCTAGGACTGCAATTGTATTTATCGCACGCTCGCGAATTTGTGTTTGCTCATTAGTTTCCATTTGCCAATTTCCGGTCAATTTAGTCAACAACCTAATCACGGTTTCCAACTGATTATGAGTACCTACCATTATTGTAGTCACACTTGGGGCTCGGTAATTTCGGTGGCATTGTCGTAATGCTTTTCGCTGGTGATTAATGCTGACTTGATTATATGTAGCCTACAGCCTTTTGTATTTAGCTTAGCGAACCTGTGCAGCCCTCGCAGCCTTAATCCTTGAATGCATGTATGAATCCCATACATGATCATTTTACTAAATCAAGAATTTTAGCCCTTAAATCAAACATTTTAGTGTTAATTTAAATTTTTAATGACCGCCTTGTCCTAGAATGTATTCATTTAAGAGCCCCCACTTCCTTTTAATGGCCTTTCACCATACGCGGAAGCCAGTGTTTTACGCCTGTCCCAATTAAGCCTTGGCCTGAGGTGACGATCCAGGTGACAGATATGGATATGCCTTTGTTGGACCATACTGTAAACTGTAGCCATAATCATATTCTGTTTAAGGAAAAGACGGGGGTTGGCTGTCAATTTAAGGTGAAAGTCCTACACGAGAAGCAGACTACGCCCATGCAAGCAATACTAAGGTTCCTCCGCTTTCGGCCAAATAATATTATTATTACGAAAAGCGGCGGATCCTCAGTTTATGATAACCCCGGAAGGGCTAGCATAAAGTAAAAGCCAGTGGAGTCAGTATACTATAATTTAAGTGAGTAGTCAGTAGGGAAGTAAGAATGAGAGAGATAGGCCGGAGGGAAGAGAGATAGAGTACAAGGCTCGGATTCAGCCAGTCAACCATAAAGTTGCCCAATAAAAATTACACCCGGGACTTTGGGCCCCGGCTTAGGCCCGGCTAAGACCCCAAAAATGGAGACTCCGTTTTTTAACCATCCAGTCGGTGGAGGGTGAGCCGACAGTTAAATCCGGCTAAAAGGTTGAGACTCGGAGATCCTTGACGACGCTCTAAGGAATGGCTTACAGCTTTACGGAAATAGTTTCATACTCCTTTTCTTTCTACATATGTATTAAATATTGCCCAACAAGTTCTATTGAAAACGTCCTCTTTTGTATACCCACTCTGTTCTTGGCCAAAACCTATATTTATTGTAGGTGTACATATTACTATTAAGTAATTTCATTCTATAGGCCAAAGTGCATCCCAAACGTAACTTAATGTTATCTAGCATCAGGAATTTAAACTAATAAAGTGAAAAAGTAATCAAGCATGACCCTAACTCAAGTTAATTTAGGATTTTCCGTTTAAAACGATATTTTACTGGAAATGGAAGTAGTACCTTAGTTCATGTACTCGTGACTCTCCTAATGGACTCAAGGAGCGGAACCTGTAATAATAATACTCGTATTTTCTCATATATTAATATTTTAGAGCCAAATAGAGAACGGTGTGAATTTGTTGACTAAATTCGGCAAAGTATTAAGATGTTAACTAACTTAAGACTTACTTGCGGTCAGTTTGGCCAAACATCCGTTAGGCAAAAATGGGTTTTCGTAAGGGCTTAACCTAACCTAACTTAGTCAATATAACCCAACATAACCAAAATTTTCGCCAAACTGGTTTGTCGCCAAACCGACCCGGTATCGTTACTAAGTTCAATTGCTTCCTCAAGTCATAAAATTGAGCACCCCATTACGTGGAAGTACCTAAGCAGAAGCACGCCTAGATATGTTTCTTAAGATCACTTCGGGTTCGTAACCTGTGTTTAGCTAAGAAATATACTGTTATTTTATGCTGCCTAAAATAATATGTTTTCGCATAAACATTTTTAACTATTTGCAGCTTTTGAGAAAGCTAAAATTCAAAATGAAGTCGCTCAAATTAGTCGAAACCGAAACCTAATAACTTAGCCTATTCTAGGAGCAGTAACTTTGCTGAATAGGATTTTATATTTTCTTACGTTGTGCATTTTCCGGTAAAATTAATATTTTTTTATGAGGGAATATTATTACTTCTATGAGAGTCGCTAGTGGTGCAATAGGTACTGTAGGCAGTGGGTGATGTTGAATCACACATAAAACCGGATTATCGTAAATTAAATTTCGGGTCGTTTATGCAAAATTAGTGTTATTACCAAAATGCGGTTTTGGTCTCTTTTAGCCAGTTTGAACTGTAGTATGCTCCTCTGGATGGACTCTGAGTCAAATTGTGTCCGCCTCCGCTGGCTTTTGTCTTATTACTTGAGAGGGACCGAGGACAGACACATCGTGTGTGATAATCTTTGATCTCCACTTACTACGTATGTATGCGTTGGGCCGGCGGAGCGGAGAAAGGCCCGCTCCCTTTCTTCTGCCTCTTCTGTAAGATATGAGGGGGTCCTGGGGGAGTTTGGGACAGGCTCCTTGGTTGTGTACAGAGAGGCCTGAATAAAGAAAGTGATTCGAGTGTCACGCTCTGGTCGGATCCGATACACCGCAATCCTATTACGCTCTAGTATATACAGTCAACAAGAGCCGAGTAAATTAAGTTCCAGGAGATACAGTGATGGCTCAAATGTCTGGGGCATTCAGGACCTCGTTCTGGAAGAATTTCCAACTTTTATTTTATTGTGTATGGGCAGGGCAAATCAGGAGTTTGGGACGGAATTAATATTACTGTTCCTCAAAAAAGTTAGACTTTAGACTAAAACAAAATATACAAATGAGCAAATGTGTTGCAGATATAACATTTTTCGCCAATTTATACGAAATTGAGACCCGAAACATTCTAGTGAGATGCATGTAAGAAGCACTTGCCAATATTTGTGAAGCTACAATATAAAAAAGAAAGATCAAACGAATGCAAAAAAAAATTTGTACTGTATTTGCAATAACATCTTGCAAATAAATACAATACACAGTTAACAGATTAGCCAATTTTAAAGGTCAACACAAATGTTGTAGCCCCGGATTTTTCAATACCTAATTATGCCAGTACAAGGCTATTTAACACGTAGAAGCTATGAAATTTTGCAATTGGAAATTTTAAAGGTTTTCGCCATTGACTATTTAGCAAACTCCCTATCCGTATAAAACAAATTCTCCATAATAACAGCTGATATTTTGTGCTGTCCAATTTCATCCAGAGAAATATAGAGTTAAAGACATAAGTATGTAGGTATATAAATTGGCCTGCATATGCTAGCCCATAAATAATAAACGCATTGAATTTGGCCGAATATTCGTAGACACGCTAAATCCTAAGGTTAATTATGTGTCTAGCAGTGTGTATAAATGTAATTATTTGGGATATCTAAATTCTCTTTTTGAGCAGGACTCTTATTATGTGTTTACAATTTTGCGGGCAACCGTTTTCATTACTCGGTCGCAGAAGGGCAACCACAATTACAATTACTTACAAGCCACGAGGCCACCGGTCTTGGCTCTCAAGTGATGAGGTTTCACCGTTCCTTCGTATGCCCATAAGTCATGCTAAGGCAGGGGAGCTGGATACACGGAAGGCTCATTAACTATTTAGAACTCACTTCCTTAGCCTTTTGTCTTCGGCTGGAACTTAATCAATCTGTAGGCTCCTTGGGGCGACTGGGGAGCATGTAGTAGGAGCTAAAACTTCCGTTTCCGAAGTCAAGGCGGAGGAACTCCGCTTCTGTAGTTCCTAAACTAAGAATTAATGCATAGGGCTCGGATTAGAAGATGTAGGGATTCCTTTTGGGAGAACAAGTCTCGTGGACCCGGGGCCTAAGGCTAAGGAGCAAATCATAATCTGCTCAAAGGGAAATGTTCCCATGCAAAACGCAATATCTGCGAAGGGATGATGAAGCTCTTAACTACTGTGGTTTCCTTTTGTGAAGTCTCCGCAAGTCCAATATCCAAAGGCCAACGCGTGGCTGTAGCCCTGTGACAGGGACCTTAGGCACTCCCTCATCAAATTCGTATTAAATCCGGCTTACTTTAGTTATATTAGTATTTATGGAATTTCATATCGGGATTTGCAGTCTTTAAGCCACTCTAGCCTAACATAACCTGACGTACCTAAGCTAGTATTAACTAGCCTAACCTAAACCAATCTACTGTAACTTAAGGCAAACAAGTCTAGTGTAACGTTACCTAAACTAACCTAACTTAAACCAGTCGAATGTAATGTAACCTAACCTGACTTAAACCAGTCGAATAAAATGTAACCTAACCTAACTTAAACCACTCCAATGTAATGCAACCTACCCTAACTTAAACCAGTCAATGTAATACAACCTAACCTAACTTAAACTAGTCGAATGTAATGTAACCTAACCTGACTTAAACCAGTCGAATGTAATGTCCTAACCTAACTTAAAGCAGTCGAATGTAATGTAACCTAGGATAACGTAGCCCAACGTAACGTGTCCAAACAGCATTATGTAGCGTAACCTAACGTAGTAGCCAAATATAGCATAACGTAACGTAACGTGTACCCTGATCCATTCTAATGTACCGTATACCGTAGCGTATCACAGTCGCAACGTAATGCAAGGCAATTCAACTTAACCTAACGTAACATAATCCTACTCAGGTAACCGAACGCAACGGAAATCAAACGTAAACCAGTCTATCGTAACCAAACCGAAACTAGTCTAATAGAACCAAACCTAACATTAACCTAACCGAAACCAGCCTAATGTAACTTAACATAACATAAACGATACTCAGTGGTAGAACTCAGAAGAACTCAGTCTAGTAGAACTCAGAAGTCAAAGTTTGAGCAAATGGTGCTAATCGCAAAAGGCGGGGCCGAATGTGACGAAGCCATACCCGGAACCCTCCAATGTGATTATAGATAATGATTTACATATAAGGCTCTTTTTAGACTTCGGGTACGGGTTACGGGACCGGAGGAACTTTGTTGCCTACTCATTGATCCATCCATAGTGTGAATCCACGAAGAGCCGCCTTCAGCTGTCTAAGAAATCTGAGGCTTTAAGGAAGAACTTTTCTTCGCTCCTTTTAGCTCCATAATGGTACTACATGGTTGCTAGTGCTACGGGCGGGTGCGGTGCGGGTAGTCTAGTCCTCAAACTCATGAATATGAAGGCTAAGTGTAGTCAAGTATATCTTAATTCTTAAAAAGGCTCAACTGTCGTAGTTCGGACGAGGATTTACTATGCTGAGCCTCCTTTGAAGCCGGAAGGGATTGCTAACGTAAGGAACATCTTTGCCTTGGAAAGCGTAGACCATGAGGTAGAAAATTAGCTAACGTGGGCGAGGGCTGGGATTTACTACTTCATGTGTTAGGGTTAGTCTGGGCTACCTTCGGATTGGGATTGGGACATTGGCGGTGGGACGAATTCGGGGACAAGTTCCATCTTACAATACATAATAGCAAATGAAGACCTTTTGAATAGCTAATATTTCATTCAAATTCCTAGAAATGAGTCCTAAAATTGGCTTTCTCCAATCGGAAAAACGAACAATATCCGGAATACTTGATTCAAACATTTTAAGCGTTTTTAATCAAGCGTACGTTATGTTATAATTAGTTCTAGTTCTAGACAGCTATTAATTGTTGTGCTATGAAGTTATACTTACCTATGAATGTCTAGCTGCAAATTTACAGCTATGAATTTCTGGCTATGAATTTACAGCTATGAATTGACATTGACACACATGAATTTGCCGCTAGGATGTACAGCTAAGAATTTGCTGCTGTGAATTTATAACTATGAATTTGTTGCTAGGAATTTACAGCTAGGAATTTCTTGCAATAAGCTTTAAGCTTTGAATATACCGCTATAAATTGACCGCTATGAATTTACCGTTCTGTATGAATTTACCGTTCTCAATTTCCAATCTCATGTTTAAAAAACTTATTCATGGTCTCCTGGGAACATCTCCTAGCCTTAACATGGGCCATGGCTAGAATGGCGGAAGCTAACTGTGTGGAAATTCCGTAGAATGTTTTAGTAACAAAATAGTTGAAGGGAACATATGAAAGTAATCAATCATGCCGTCCCAGGACAAGAGAACGGCGGTACGCTTAATGTGATTTACATGATAGTGTGTAGTGGCGGAGGATTCCGGGATTAGTTCTAGGTCCTATGCTCCGTGCACGGGAGTCTTCGGGGAGCCCGGGCTTCGACTAAGCCTTTGATGAGAGTATAATGATGATAGAAGTATTTAATAGTTCATGGAAGAGGCTCTAGAGTCCCACGCAGGCCGAGAAAAAATGCTTCTAAAAATAGGAACATTTGAAAAAAATTAGCTTTTGCCGGAAACTCTATTTTTTTCGGATGTTCCGATATTTACTAGAAGATGGACTGATTGCTTTACGCCCTCTTCGGATAATTTACTGTTGCTAGATTAGATTTACTTTGTACTAGATGCTTCCCAAAAAATATGCAAAATGAGGCAAATTAAATGCTGCGAACAAATGTTTGTCGCTTTCAGCCGGAACGGCGCTCGATTGAAATTCCATATGTTACGCCCAGCCCCGAAATAGCCACAACTAGTTGTGGGCTCTTTTTTTCACAGCCGACGAAACTTCGAGGCAACCTAACCTAACCCAATTCTAATGATACTATCAGGTTAGGTTAGGTTGGGTTCAGTTAAGTTAGGTTAGGTTAGGTTACAACAGTAAAATCTCCAAAAGTCGTAATTTCGGCTTGTGGCTGGTTTCGCCGCCCATGGGCCGTTTTCGAGGTTGAGGTGTAAACCATATTGTTTGGATGATATCTTGATTGGTTCATTTCCGTGCTTTCTTTTGGCCTATTCATATTTTTGTAGCAGAATTAAATCAAATCCGATTACATTTTGCTCCGTTAGGCTTGAACTACACAAAATTAATTTACGCCGCCTCGCCGAATGCTATATAGCTTTGGTGGGATCGGAAAGCTAATTTTCCTCCCATGAAAAATGGAGGGCCGGGAAGCGAGAAGCGGTGTCAGTGATGCATTGCAGTCGAATTTGGTGGTGATTCAATAAAGATTCCCCACGCACTCTGGCCTAATCCAATTTTCACCTTGAGGCGGGGCCCGGAAATGGAGCCGGTGTGCGGGGAGCGGGCCTCAATACGAGGCGACAGTAATCTCTAGATTTTTTCGGGAGCCTGACTTATCAAATCTACGGAATTGAATAAAATGATTTGGAGGGAAATGTTGTATAACGTTCTCTTCGGAAAATCGAGTATTTGAGTGGGAAGTGGGAAAAACCAATTCGATACGCCTGGCCATTTGATGCTGTTCAGTGTTCAGGCGTTATAGTATCCAGTCAGGCATGACGCACAGAAGGCAAGGAGCTCACATAATTAGGATTGGTCCAAAGGCTGAATTACATTTATAAAAAATTTAGAGCATGGTATTTAGTATTAAACTTAATAAAAGAATATTTTAACCAGATTTTGAGTGTTTGAATCCCAAATATTCAAGAATTTGATACATTTTTAAGTCATAAAAAAATATTATTTCTCCTTTTAGGTATGTACTATTTAATTTTACAGCTAGTTTCCTGGGTATGTCAGCTTTGCCGTAATCTAAAGTTTGCGACGTTGTAGATCTGAAATTAATTTGACTTTATCGGATTCCGCTAATTTTTGATTTTGCCAAATTCCTCCCTTGCGCTAACCATATCTAAATGTACGTACTAAAATTCCGGCAACCATTAGACTTCCATTAACAATTAGGTACTTACCTCAAGTCTGTTCAATATCGTTAAGTGAAGCAGCAAAACATGCATTTCGATAACGCTCGGCGCAAATGGCAAGCCCATGATTTTAGAATCCACTCCTTCCTCATATATGAATATAAATTGCAATAGGACCACAATGTTACAGAGCTCTCATACATACGTTGTCCATTCTCGTTAATTCACACTGTAGAACTTATCCAGTCCCATCAATTACTGTACCTACAGTAGTAGTTGTAGTTCCAACACGTGATTAGCACATACTATACTAGGACCTAGGCCATACTCGAGCCCTGCCAATCCTTAGCCAATGCTCAGTCAAGGTCCTGGCACCGTAAACGGTATGCACTGCATTGGCGTCAGCACTGTCACTATTTTGCTTGTTTAAGCCCTTTCCCGAGTGTTTGATGTTTGATGACAATGAGGAGATAAAGCAGGCAGGCCGGGCTCCAGAGATAGTCCAGTAGGTAATAGTGTAGTATTGGGAACTTGGCAATAAGAACAGAGAACAGCATGCCGGCCTGCCTGTGCTGAATTTTCCTGACGCCACCAAAAAAATGTTCTGGACCAGGAATACCCATTAGGTTCTATTTACCTTGGGACGCGACAGGCTCATCCAGAATTAGAGAACTGCAGGGCGATAAATTAAAGTGATGAGGAGAGGCAGAGGGCACAGGTAGTAAGTACATACAATTATTGGTTTTGTCCTCTGATATTTCAGAATATCATAAATCATAGCCTTGAATCTTCTACATTGCTACGGATGATTTTTACTTTACTGTACCAGTCCTACTTTTTTTTCTGACCGCATTTTCTCATTTTTCCGGGACCGCCTAGTACAGTCCCATACAATGTATTCTGAAGAGCGTGCGGCGGGTCCGGGAATTATTAATAATTAATGCAATACCGTAATGCGTTAGAGAACGGGAGAAATTCAGCGAGGCTCCAGGATGCACCAGAATGAATAGAGCGAACGAGACGCCTCTGCAAAATAATGATGTCTTGTAGTTATAGTAGGAGTAGGGTGGCAAGTGTGAATTTTTATATAGCGGGACAGTTCATAGCGCAGCAATCATTTTTTTTTTGCAGAAATTCCCGAAAAGAAATAGTGGACAAAAACACGATATTATTTTCGGGGAACCAAATAAATTGCATTTTGATTGGTTGGAAACTAAAATTAAACACCACTTCTGATTTCAATTTTTATAGGTACTTACTTTGTTTTTGGCTAAATGGCTATATTTTTCTAGGGCTGCCATTTAAACTATCATGAATTAATTCAAAATCTTTCACCAAGTAAAGCTGATTTCCTCACCAAATACAGTAAATCACTCACCAAACATTTAAAATTTATTATGAGAAAAATATTATTTATTTTACAATTTCCTGGATTTAAATTCTATTTTTTGAAATATTTGAAAACGTTGGTGAGGAAATCTGCTCTAAATTGGTGAGAGATTTCGAATTAATTGGTGACCGTTTAAATATGGCTCTTTTTATAGCAGCATCGTTAACAGATATTAATCTTAACTTGGAAGGTATGGTTCTAATTCTGATTATATTAGATTTTATTTTTAAATGAACGGTCCCGAAGTTCTGAACAGACCAATAACCAATACTCTTGAGAAATGTTGAATCCCAGAGCTAGATAGACTAAGACATGGTTTGTAGACAAATGGGTTCAATATCTCCTTAGAAGAAATATTGTGCTGAGACACGGATCCCTTCCTCCATATAACTGCCTGTAGGCTACTGCTACTGGAACTGGACCAGCTATTTATGGACCCGCCATGACTCTCCTGAATAGCTGAGTGGAAGTGAAGCACGTGACTCCTCGTAATCCTTCTCTCCTTCTTGGGCTGGAAAAAGAGTGGCCGATATTTCCATAGCCAGGCCACAGAAAGCTTTCTCATGTTCCGGAGCCCGGAAGGCTCGAGTAATTAGGAGGCCAGGCCTATGACCTCAACGCTCACACTTATGCCTCCTTTTCCTTACTTTTCGATAGCCGACGTCCTCTGCTGCACAGCCTCGATCCTGAACCTGTGCGGGATCTCTGTTGACCGCTACCGTGCCATCACGTCACCCCTCGAATACTCAGCCCAGGCCTCCCCCAAGCGGATGCTGGCCGTCATCTTCTTCGTATGGCTCGGCTCGGCCTGCGTCTCCCTCCCCCCGCTACTGCTCCTGGGGAACGAGCACGTGGATCCGGAGAATCACACCGTGCCCATTTGCACGGTCTCCCAGAACTTCTGGTGAGTCCTTTTCATATACCTACAGCATAAGGCAGTCTAATTTTTAAAAATCAATCAACTTTATAACTGGAATTGGAAGAATTCTAACTTATCCTAACCTATCTGTAGCTTAACAGAGCCAGGCTTTAGCCAAACTAACCTAACGTGGAAGAGTCAGAAATAACCGAACCTAACCTCACAGTGCCGGTCGCAGCCCCTCGAGCCTGAAAATCATAATGTGTTCAGCTGAAAATGATAACTTTCCCGGGAAAGGTTTTTTGTCACTAGAGATATAATTTTTATAAGTTTTGTGTACCGAAATTCGGGAAAGCTGTTTATTGCCAGCTATTTTAAAAAGTTTCAAAATTTTCCATTTAGTGAAAAAAACTGGACCGAATAACTGTGGAAAACGTTAGGTAGGATAGTACTTTTTTCATACGATGACAATGTGACTGTGTGCGCGTCCTACTCTCCGCAAAAATACGATAATACTGTCCTTAAAATGAATAGACTTTCCAATTCTATTCAATCGTCAATTTCAACGCCGTTCAGAAATTATTGTTTTCGGATAAAGGTTAAATTAGCTACCTCTCAGTTACTCGTGCGAATCGAAAAACTGCACAGACTAAGATATCGCCGGTTAATCTTGTGCCTGGGTTCGATTCCCAGTTCCGTTCCAATCTCAGTTTTTTCCTCTATGACTTCTGAAAAGCTTTCCGTACTTATTAATATGCCAATATTTTACAAAAAGCTAGGAGCGGTGGCGTTATACTCAGTTTCACAAGTACGACATTCATTATGCTGTGTGGTGTCACCATTTCTTTCATCCTCAAAAATACTATTATTTACAAGTAACGACCTCGCCTTCGGCTCGTGTCATACTTGCGCACGCGGCTCCGCCGCTTAGCGAGGTTGGCTCTACGCTTGGAACGAATTAGTACAAATATTTCGTTTA
>JAQFZY010000300.1:0-34484 GCA_034696285.1 Hypogastrura burkilli
GAAACGTTACGTTTGTTACTGTTAAAATCACGAACCACTAGAAATCACCAGAATTTCTGGTGCTGGGGCTACTAGTAAATTATATGCTTGTGGATGCTAGATGCTACGGATCGTTAAAAAGAACTGCATAAAATGGGAGATAGACAAGTTCCTCTAAATTGAGCTTGCAAGGGCAGAGTAGGTCCTGCCTAAGGTATGTAATGTAGGTACTCAGACTCGATGAGCCCAAAATGCCTTTATATGTAAATTCCACATCCTCTTCATTATGCTCATTGAAGTTTGGGATGGGAAGAGCGGGAGGAAGTTAATATATTATGCAAAGCCTTTCATCAGCAGGTTTGAATTTGAAGAGTGAAAGTAGCTTCGCTCAGCGGCCTAAAGAATCCCATCTATTTCCTTTTTTAACATTTCTACGGGAATTCAGGGAACTTTCTTCGTTTGGAACCGCCACTTCCTACTCCTCTTTAATTCATAAGAGTTTTCTCGGGGCTCTTTTAATTCAATAGGCACTACTGGAAAGAATAGACTCATCATTCTGGAACGTAAGGCTTTGCATATGCAGATAGAACTTATATATTTTAATCTGGCCAACTCTTACTATAAGTACCTAAATAATTTATAGTAGTAAGTTTTAAAAAGGGTGTGGAACATTCATATTTCGTCATTTGCATAAAACCTCCATTTTTCGGAGCAATAATAGTTACTCGTCTAAAAAATACTAAGTCAACTCCGTCAACTCCAAGCCACAAAATCTGTCACTTATATTTACCTGCCTCTTTCTTAATACATTTAATTTTTTGAACGGAGATCAGTTTATTTAAATACGTACTACACACGCTAGACGCGAAGTTCAGCTTCTTTGTATGACGAACTGTGTCACACTTCACACTTTACGCTCAGCATTTAAAACTTTGTTCACTCATTGTTAATACTTTTCTGTGACAGAATTATAGGAATCTTGAACGTCGGTGGAACTACACATTCCAATATTGCTTAAGTTATTATGAGCCTTCTGTATCTAAGTATAGTAAACTGTACAACTATGATTCAGTTTCATTCAATATCCTCTTCATTGAAGAGATGAGACTGTTCCCAAACCAAGGATTCCCTAATCTGGACTGGATTAGTGTGTAGGTAATAAATTGTGGAGATTTACTTCACTAAGCTCTTGCTGCAAATCCCTCCGTTTACGTACAAATCACATATGCCCAACTCTATGTTTGGACTTTGGATCTCATTCTCGAGATAATTGGAAAGTAAGTTGGACTTCTAACTTAATCCTGGACTACTTACATTACAACCGGATGAAGTATATACATAACGTAGTGCACTCCTCATATGGATTTAATTCTATTATTTTCACTCTGTGTATGTGGGCTTTGGAGGGATTAGATGGGGCTTAACGGTTCTTCCCCAAATGCTAGATCCCATCTTGTACATTACAGCCAAATGTAGAGCGAGTGTGGGAAATCGTAAATTCCAATTCACTTTGGCACAAATATTGCTATTCATCATAGCTTATTCCTTTCCCTTCTAGACTGTCAGGGACGGTAAGTAGTATTTTATACAGCCGGTCTATTTGCTCACTGGTCCGTATCTGAGCTCATATTCCATATCCGACCATATATTGGATCTAAATATTTAAATGCGCCGATGTATATTCACTTACTCAAGTTTAGTGTTATGGCCTGATTCGATCTTCCGCCCGTCCTTCCCTGCCAAGTCATTCGCAAAATATTCTAATTTGATGTTGGTTCTGCGTGTGATATATGCATGTATTCTAATATGATTCAAGAAATATTCAATTGGCAAAGAAGTCTCTTAGATCTGTATGGAATGAGTAAATTATCGAGTTCAGTGAAGTAGTATAGAAAACTATCTTCTTGGCAGTAGCAGGAAGCAGGAGTGTTGAACTCGAGTGAAAATGTTATACAGTTGCTGCTAAAGGGATTGGGCGAATTACGAAATCTGACTTTAAGTCAAACTCTTGTGTCAGCTTTGATTCAAACCTGGTTTAGGAATTATATATGAATACATGTAGAATTCATCTTGCATTTTTTTTTTTTTTTCTTATTCCGGCATAAAATAATGTAAAACTATTTGATGTAGATTGTTCAGGAAACTGACAGTTGGATTACTGACTCGCAAGTTTAGGACGTCGAATTCAATTAATGTAAAATTTCGTAAGGTATTATATAATTTTACTTGCTACAATTTGCAACTATAGCAGAATTTCATGTACAATTTATTTTTAATGGTTATGCGTAGAAATCATTATTTCGAAAATCGAAATTAAATACGCTGGTTCTCATTGTTTTTATTTCGTGCATATTTATCTCCAATTTTTAAGTAATGTGTACCAATCCCAAGTTAAAATAAATTGCACCATTGGCAAGAAGACAAAATTAGTGTTTAAAGCCAACCATTAGTATGTAAGGTATCAAATAATTGGATTTCAATGTACAATTTACGTAGCATTGATTGAATATGATTTCCGAAACTGACCTGTACTATGCATAGTGTCAAATTACCTAAATAATCTTCTACAACTTACAACACACCTACGTTAATTAAGACATAATTTTGAAATTTTCTCTGTGAATAATGAAAACAATTTCTCGCGAGAATAAGCATTTTTAAAAGCTAAAAGTCAATATTTTGTGTGCTGTAAGCTGTAATTGCGTACGCTTAAAATATCTTCGAGATTAGAATTAATGCAGCGGGTTTTATTTTTTCTTACACAAATTTGTGATTGGATGTTAAACTATGCTCAATTTAATGGAGAACTCTTTTGGGCCTGCTTTTATTCGTCCCCAGAGAGAATGGATAATAAGTTGAGAACACGTGCTACGTGGTGAAACCAAATCCAATTGATAAACCAATGGAACTATCCACACCGTTCCATTTTGGAGCCCGAACCCTGCTGTGTATGGATTTAGGGTTAATTCAGTAAGTAAATGGCCCATGCCATTGAACTAAAAGGAACCCATAAAAATTACCATTTCCACAATTAGATACACAGATGAGTCCAGGACCCGATTCGTCGTACTCAATCAGGGGCCAGAGCCAGAGGCTCCTTGACAAATGACAGGAGCATCTGTGAGCTTTAACACTTTAAGGGAATCCCCCTCCAGTCTAAATATCCCATCCGAACGCACTGCTGCTGTCAGTGCATATCATAACTGATTACGATCATATAAAATGGTTTATTTATTAAAGATCAAGTGATATTCTAGAAGGCAGAGGCCTGATGTATTGGATTTTGGGTGGCTTCGTCTTGACATGCACTTTTATGTACCTACGAGGCCCATTTATGGGTTTAGCAGAATGGTCCCACTGAGTAGGAACGCTGGTTGTATGAGTACGTACTAACTTAAGATCTTGGGCGGAGGATCAAGATTGGAATGAAAGGGTTATGGCCCTACTGGCCCACTTGACTCGAAATAAAAGTCGAGTCCACTTCTTCTAGCTGATTCCTATCAAAAGTATTACTTAGTCCATTTCCCCGTGAGGAGTAATAAAACGGACCGTTTCCCACTACGGAGCCCATTATGATATTATTAGATAAGGAAGGCTATTATTCCACTTTACGTTATTCACTCCCCACTTATCTCTTAATACATCTTGATTTGTACAGCATTAAGTGCGCTCTAAAAAAAGAACTTGACTCGCCCTCCTTTATTTTAGGACTGGGATCCGCATTCCTAAAGCTGAACTTTATAATGCGATCTGGCCGAACGCAAAACTTTGTGTAATTATTAATTTAGGCTCGGATTTAGCAAAACTGCACAATTGGCCAACCGGCCTTCAGTTTCCTAAAACGTGCTCGTTCTCCTAAAACGTTACTAGCTATTATACCTAGATGCGATTCGGGGACAGTGTGGCAAAAGATCTGGCAAATTCGAAAAAAATCCAAACATTGATTTGCATGGATCACATGGAAGCAATCAGTTTTTTAGCTGTACTAATAAGTCACATTTTGGCAGTTTGTAGTAAATAGCAAAGGCAACCAATGTAATTGTCAATTATTTATTACAAGTTCGACTCTTTAAAATACTCTGAATTTTAAAAATGGTAAAGACATTAAAGCGCTCTCCATCCACTGGGATATAAAAAAAAAACTTAACAGGTCGACCCCGCAATTATAGATTTAAGCCTCAACTGTTTTCAAAAGAGATGTAATTTAAGTCATATTAGGCTAGTGTTTTTTTGTTAGGCACATTTAGCCTAGGTTTAGTTATTTTAAATTTGTATTATATGTACTATATAGAATACGCTATTCTGGTCTTGCTTCAATAAATTTAACTATTTTCGATTAAGGGCTATATTTTTGGGGTAGCATCAAATACCTGACGAATGCGCGCTTTAACTGTTTTTGTTTCAAGCTAGCGTTTTATATGATTGAGCTAATACTTCAATTCCTAAACAGCGTGTAAATCATAACATTTTTTTGACGTCTCGCTTCACTCTACTGAACGAATTAAAATCGCATATCTATATTTAACAAGCGTTATGTTTTATGTTATACAAGCTGAATATATTTATTATTGAACTGCGTGAGCTAATAATAAGCAAAATATATAATTCTACATTCTTGCATACTATACACGAATTTGGTGTAACTCAAAACGCTGGCCATATAACTAGACATAAGTTGAACCCCCAATGCAATGCTCCAACAGAGAAAGTTGAGTCCTGAATTTGTATGCTGTCTGGCTTATTTCTTTGAATTTTGGGACCTGGATCAAAAAGTAACAAATAAAATCCTGGAATATTGCCTTTTCTCCTTGGGTCCTGTCCCGAGTCGTAGCCCTGGAGAGCATTGTATTCTTTCCCCATTATTTGTTAGTACCCGGTCCCTCGTGTAGGCTCTCCAGTACTTGAGCAGTAGCAAACGGATTGGTTTTCCTATATGGAGGAGCCTGTAGGATTCCATAGAAATTTCCTGGACACTTTTTGGTGAAAATAAATTGCAAAGTTGAGTTCCCTTTTATTTGCGGTCACATTTCAGGAGGGCCGGGGCCTGTTGACTCGGCGTAACCCGAGTCCCCCATTCAATTCCGTTTCATCTTTGGAGCTTGGTTCCGTGAAATATTGCGGATTTCCTTTCCGCCTTTTGTCATCTCCATAAAATCCTGAATCTGCCAATGAGGCAGGCATGGGCCTCTGTATACAAAATACGAATCCAGAGCCTCGGGAATCCATTGGAATAAAATGACAAAGCTCCAGGACATGGACTTTTATTTGGGAACTTTCTCATTACTATTACTTCCTGGTTGGGCTTGAGCTCGTGTCTACCGCTACTACATGTTTGTCGTCTGTAGCTCCAATTTCAAGGGCTCAAGGGTCCTCAGTGTAGGTCACAGTAGCAGCTTCAGCTTCAAAGGCAGCTTCTGCCTCTACTCTGTGCTCGGTTTCTGGTTCTCTATTTTGACGTTTGGTTTGCCTGTGCCGAAATAACAAAACATTATGAAAAAAGTGGACAGAGTAGGCAGATCCATAATTGTTACACTGGGGCACAACGCCCGATAAAATAGTTTGTAGAAATGTGAAAATAATTAGCATGTTTGCAATAAATAGTTTATAAATGCATGTACGGGATATTTGCTATTTCAAGTTTACAAAATTTCCTTTAATTGAGCTTTTTTCTCTTGAAAATAAGGCGTAATTAAATTTCCCGTCTCAATTAGCATACGGAAATGACCTTTCCTGCCCTTTGACTCCTTCCATTGTCCCAACCCATAGCGTACTCATCCTGTCCCTCAAGACCACTCCAAGCCCATTGTTTTGACAAAAGAGGAGTCGGAGCGTTGAGGCCGAGTGTGATCAAGATGCACTTTTGGAGTTAGTCGACTGACTACACCCTTTGTACCATTTTTATTATTATTTGGACTCATAAGGCATAAGGTGCACGTATGACTGTATAGTTGCATGTCCTGATGAACTCCCTTTCCACGTAGGTACGTACCTCGTTTGGGCCCAGAGCCCAACACAATGGAAAATCAAATAAAGATGATAATGCGGTATGAAATTGAATGCGGATTATTAGGAGTCCTCTCCCTCCCTACAGCTGCTCCTCCCTTTCCGTACTTTGCATCAAGTTCATTCATAGCCCTCGCATTCATTCGCCTGCCTGCTATGTATAGTACAGAACTACATTGCACTGGCTTGGGCTTTATAATAGGAAATTGGAATAGAAGTGCATCAATTTTTGGAGCCCCCTTCTTCCCCATGCCATTTCAATATTCCCAAACAACGCCAACTGCTGTTCTGAAAGTTTTCCCTGGCTAGAGGCGTCCACAGGCTGAAATAGAATTACGTTGCATTTCATTACCCGAAGGGAAAGCACATCGATTTTAGTTATAATTTATGCTTTGGGGACTTTTTTTGAAATATGCATGTGTAAAATTGTCATCAATAATTCCGTCTGTATTTATGTATTCTATCTATTATAAAATTGAATCATAAATTTACTTGATAGTTCATGGGGCCAAGTGTCGAGTAATATCTTCTATTGGATCATTCATTTTTTTTTTAAAAATATCAAACCGTTGTAGTTTATTTTAACAAAGAACATGTTGAAATTTTACACAGTTCCTTTTGATTGTAATTTTGAACAGGCTCTAGTTTTAATACTTTAAAGAAAATTATCAAAATTATAATTACAATCACCAATCACCACAAGAAAATTAATTTGCCCTTGCAAATTTTGTAACTAACATAGTATAAATTCCGGCTATATACGGTAGAGTTTACCGTTAGTCTGGATTGTGGATTAAGCTAGCCCAAGAATTTAGGTACCTACCCCTGAGTTGAGACCAATTTTCTGAAAGAACTTACTTTTTAGATTTGAAATCATTCGTGCTTTTACAAGATAGGAATAACACCGTCCGTAAAAAGTACAAAACTGCATAAATGTTAAATTATTTTTAAAAAGGTTTTATGTTCAGTGGATGCTATAACGCCTGGTAGCGTATGGATAGTTCTTTTGAAATTCCGATCAGTGCTAAATTTACTAATTAAAAAAAAATCCTTATTAAGGTAAATTATCTTCGCAAATGCAAGGAAAATAGTTCAATTAAACCGGTGTATGTAATAAAGTTAGCGGTTTAGGTTGGAAGTTGGATTTAGTTGCCTATCCTACGCTATAATGAATTGAAGTGGCTTATTTTTACGGTGGCGTTTAAAGAAACTCAACATTTTGATTAGGAATTTGCATCCAAAATCAAGACTCGTTATCGCCATGAAATAGTGTACCGGACCTAACCTATGACCCCTCCAATTGAAGGCCCCCAAATAATTGCGTGTTCCCTTCCCTATTCACAATTCACATGCTATAGCAGTAAGCGTAGTATTAGGCAAGGCAGGCCTAGGCACGCACTTGGTCTTGGTGCTCATGCCATGAACTTGGCTTCCTCTTCAGACTATCCGCGCCTGCAACTGTAGCCGGAATCCAGACTTGCTTTAGTTGTCAGCCGACTCCGTCGGAGTGAACTTGTGCCTAGTAAGCAGAGCCACAGCATCAGCCTCCTATTGCAGGCGAATAAGTCTCAATAGTTCCCGAGTCAAGGGCCCCATCCTTAATCTACATCGTGGCTCGGCTCTGCTACCTTCAAGGCTACCGGAAGGAAGTTCAAGGCCCTCCAACAATTCCCTACAGCTCAACATTCCCGTTCTTTAATCGTGCTCATTACAATAGGCCATCAACATTTTTAGAGGGATTTTTGTATGAGTCACGAAGGCTCCTGTTCTGATTGGCCCGAGCTTAACAGGCCATGCCGTCTGGCCACATTCTCGGAAAAGTCATAAACCTTGAGGAGTCCCAGCCAGCTTCAAATTAAACAAGGCTTTTGTGTACATAGGGGTTAGGAAAGCCGGTGAGACACTGTATGCTCAAGCCATAGCTAGTTTTGCAAGACATTTGCACAGCCGTTCCTGTTCCTCGTGTTTATTTTCTGTATAAGGCCCGGAGACTGACTTTAAGTGGTGACGGGTCCTTTGAGCTGATTTCAATGTGCAGAACAGCAGGACCAAGGTTCCCAATTAAGGCCCATCACGCTTCAAACTCTAAACCTTTCTAGCTAATCCAATTTAACCTTTTAATTGAGGGAAGGAGCCATAAATCATTCTGCAATTCTATATGGCTCTTTAAGTTGTTGAAGAATTGAAACGAGACACATAATTGACACCTTCGGGGGACGTTCTCCTGAATTCTTGACCTTGAGAACCAGTTGGCTCCAAAGCTGAAGTCCCATTATTGCTCTGTTGTGAAATCGGATTGTTGGGAGGATTCGGCTCTTTTTTGCGAGGCTCAGTAACCAGTTTGGTTGAATTGGGAATTGAGTGAGTCTGACCTTTTCCCCATTCAAAGTGGGAGCCTCGGACATGACACAGTAGGTGTGTGCGTACGATACATGAGTACGTGGGTCCGTTAATTGAGAAGGCTCACCTGTGAAGTACAATGGGCGGAGTGGATCCGGATCTGGTTGGAATCTGTTTAGTGCTCCAAATTAAGTTATGGGCATTTTCCAGCATCAAACTTTAGTTTTTTCGTTGTTCTTGTGGTGCACTAAATAAGAAGGCCTAAATAATGGTGGACGCTAACTCCCTCATTGAAGGTCACTGCAAGTTCCGCGATGGGAAAAAGGTCTGAGACGATTCACTCATTACTAAGCTAATTACTCAAGTCTGGCTCTAGCCTATACTTAGTCTGATGGCGTCCTTGGAAGGGTTTCGAATTTCTGGGCCTAACGTGTGCAATTTAAATGTAGAACAAAAAATGAGAGTACACTTTTTTGCGTGTGGAATGGCACATGGATTGAATTCAAATACATTGAAAATAGTGCAGACTGTAAATGAGAAGTCAGCTCCAAGCTATTTTACAAATGGATATAGTAACTAGCTCATGTTTCATTTCCTCTAATTTCTGCTCATTTTACTTCCATGCATTCTGCCTTTAATCAACTGTTCAGCTTATGTAGAAAACGGAGCCCAAGAAAATAGACAAATACGGCATAGTGGATATTTTAAAAAGGGTTAATTGCACGGTACAATTTCAAACACGCCGTTTAGGAAACAAAATAAATATCGGAAGCCAGAATTCTCCCGCGCTAACAATAAACAGTTTGAGAGTCTACACCACCTTGAATAATAAATTGAGTACGGACTACAAAAATTCGAAGCCCGGTCAAAGGTCCATCAAATTACTGTATTAGACAACCGTATTTATGAATTTCATGCCAGTCCAATACGGCTCAAAGTTTGGCTTAGGTATCTTTAACGAATCCTACTTAGACGGAAAAGTATTTAAATTAGCTTATTTATTTAGACGTTAGCCTGTAAACGTTATATCGATTCGGAATTTTCTGAATTATAGACACGCCAATATGTATTGTGGGCTAAAATTTTAATACTCTATATAATAACTAGTTTAAGCTTATTTTTGGAGACGCGGTAATATTGAGTCGCAAGTTCACACATTACATCCCCCTTCATAGCATGGCATGAGTGGGCGGTGTGAGAACTGCCATGTTGCATATAGCGTACGCGTATGATACCGGCGGGTTTTCCCATTACTCCGCAACTCAACTCATGAGTCTGGGATCGTTTCTAAATGATATGATATCACTTGGACCCGCTTTCCCAAAATGAGGAAAAGTGCCTCCTACTACTACATAGAATGATTTATGAATGTCAGGGAAAGTTTTTGCGGGAGATATTCCGGAACCTCGCCTCCTCCTGATACTCAAATAGCAATGAAAATGAGAAAGTTGTAAAACCCGGGACCCGGGCACTCGGGCTCGGCTGCCGCATCAACCTGCGGAGCATAAGTGCGTGGAGAGAAAACAAAGTTGGGCCCAAACTTGGACTCTTAGCACAGGACTTCCTTAATAAACTATTTCAACTCATTGAATTGTCCAAAGGGGAAAGTTCGGAAAGCCGCACACCGTGTCCGCCAGGCTATTCCTGAACCGGGAATAATATTACTACGAGGATCCGGATCCGTACCCGGCTTATCGCAGTTTTCACTTTAAGTTCAAAAGAGCACATTTCTGGGACTTGGAGCTTATTTGCAACAGTTTCCGTCTCGATTTTAATACTGTTACCCAAAAATAGAGACTTTGGCACAAAAAAATATGGCAATTAACGAATCTAGATTTTAGCATAAATATGTCACATGTTTCGGATTATACATCGGGTATGAATTCTGACAATATTAAAGATTATTCGGCTCCCGTGAAAATAAATTGAACCTAAATAACAATTAAAAAACAATACAAAACGTCCCGTTCTTTTACGAATCAAACCATTTCTCATTTTGGAGCCACAGATTCGACCCCCAAAGCTCATTTCGTATTCCAAAGTCGTAATACCAGAGCATGGACGTAATAATAATAATATACTGCTGTCGGAGCCTCCGACTCCGACTCCGCTCTTTATACAATAAAACTGGGAAAGCCTCAGCGATTCCCGAACCTATTACTGCCCGCCTACATTTTCTTTACGCTCCTCCGTCCCGTTCTCATGTTGAAATGTACTTTGTTCCATGAGAAATGGATATTTCCCATATTTCATTTCATTTGGGCAGACTGGGCTCGGCTTTTATTTCCATTCCGAGGCCTTTGCGTGGAAATCCCAGGGATAAGCTGCCATTTATGAGAACTGAGACCCGCCGTGTCATCCCCATTTGTTTTTCGGGCCCAAAGTCAGCAAAGAGCTTTTAAGGCCTAATACTACGATAACACTGCAACGTCGGAGAAGGATTAAGCTAAGATACTAATTGAAAACTTGAAGGCGGATCTCTGTAATTTAGTTCTTCTGGCGTTTCAACTTGACTTTATAGTGACTTCATGGTTACCGTAATCCGTAATAGGAAAGTCGTGTATTATGGGGCTGCCTTGTAAATAGTAGGACGTTACGCCTTCCTGATGCTGATATGAAATAATAACGAGAGGACTCCCATACAGTTCCAAACTTATAAGTGGATCTGACCTTTGTGAGCCTATTTTATGAGGAAGGAGCTAAAGGAAGTTGATTACGCTGCTTTTATTACCTTCTCCGCGACTTTAGATTGTCCTCGTTTGTAACCTTTAGAAGGCCTCAGCTCCTAATAGGAAAGTTCAAAGGAAAAAAAAACTTTCGAGCCAGTCTTCTGACGTTGACTAATTCAATCTGTCATTTCCAGTAAGAGCCGAGTTTCGTGGGCCGAGTCAGACACGTCTTAAGAAAATACAAAAGTTGTTCTATTTTATTAGTTTAAAAATATCGCTATATTAGAAGCGCAGCGGGCTAGAGCGCTTTCTTTTACTTTCCCCGTATGTAACAAAACGCTTGTGCAAAATTCTAAATCGGACTAAAGCGCAACCGGAGTGCAAGCCAGCGAAATCAAAACACTAAAAGCGCTGCATGCTGCATATTTCATTGATTTATTCGGTTCGCGAATTAATGCGAATTTGCATCAAATTCCCTGCGAATTATTGGACTGGCATGAAATACTGAAGATTGAGCCTGACTTCGTACTCAATGTGACAAGAATGCATATCGAGATTTAATGTATTCTTTGCAGTGGAAGACTCGATGGGCAGTTATAACAAAGTTGTCTCCGGTTGCAGGTAACTGATCTGAATCTACTATACTTACTTCCCATGCTATTACATATCTCTCTTTGGATCATTCCGTGACAGTACTGCTTTGGACTGCCGTGAAAAGTGTTGGAGTTTGGCAGTGTGCCCTTATAAGCATATTTAATATAAAATGTAGCTCTAAGCGGATCATGTCCTACTACCATGTGCGTATGCTCCATGTCATGTCATGTCTCTCCTGGCCTGACATGATATCATATTCTAATGGAGAGGATCAGGCCCAACCCCAACTCGGAACGTATTATTAGGGAAGGCGAAACATGGGAATTGGTGTCATTCTTCCTCCTACGTTTACGGCCAGTGGCTCCTAGCATAGCACAAAGCCCTGCCAATTTGCATAAAACGATTTAGTCCGTCTCCGAGTCCACTGTATTCCTCCACTCCAGTCACTGACTCTTTAAAAGCCCCTGACTACAGGGCTACAATGGGAGGGAGGATCAGCCGGCAATATTTATTGGTTACCTTGTACTCTGCATTCTAATGGGACCCTCCGGGGACTCCGTGCTATTAAAATAGGATGGCTCATTACGGTTTTGGCACATGTGGTCCGCGGTCGTTTGTCCGTCTCCGGAATAGGAAGGGATTTCCCATTTCCCTAAGTGCTGTGTTGTGAGTACGAGTACAATGTAACCAATAATAAAATGTTCTGTCATGTTGACTTTACTGAATTTAGGACTGCTTTAAACTACACTTTGTATTATGTAATGCTTCACGATTGAAATAATTTAATTTAATTACGTCTACTTTGACTCTACTAAATATCAAATGCGCTTTGAAGAAAATAGCCTAAATACAATAGAAAATGGTAAAAATTCAAAAATCTAATCTAATATAGCACAGGTAACAAAAATTAAATAATTAGCATCTTTGCAAAGGTCAGAAGTCTGTATTTTTGGGTGCCATTAATAATGTATTTATAAATACTATTACTAATTTTAAGGCAGTTATCAATGTACCTATTTAAAATACTTATATCAAAATACGAGTTATAAAAAAATAGTTCTTCATATTCATAAAGATGAGTGTGAATTCGTATTCCAACTTATCCTACCTGGAAACTATGTGCAAGAATTAGCTAACCGTTATTGTTACGTCAATTTAAATTTAAAGGACTTAGCGAGATTTTCCAAGCGGAGCTGAAGTTACTTACAAATTGAAAGTAACTATACTTTGAAGTTTTCTACTGTTTTTAAACTTACCATCTAAACATAGGCCTACTGTTACTATATCATATTTTTTTTTACTTATAATCTGAATGCATATGGTTTGCCCTTGCACCTGCATCCGAGGCACAATTTATGGCCTGCAATTTATCTAATTGTGCCCTCCTCATTACTCAGAGGCTTGTTATGTTGTTATGACTGAGAATAAGAATTATAATTCCATTGTTAAGAGAATGGACCAGCCTTCCTGATCCATTGGAGTAAATATGAAGATAATTGCAAGGTGCATGTCTGTGTTATGTATTACGCAGCATGTACCTGAGAACCAACCTGCCGCTCGTATTCGTATTCCTGTCCTGCCCATTCGGATTCCATTGTAGGCATGAGTGGAAGGTATTAAAATAGCATGTCAGAGGTTAATATGTGCCCCGTCTTGTTCTCGCCTCCATGAATAGTTAATGAGGAGGGGAACTGAGGTCTCTCATTCATCTTTTCGGCCCTTTATCCGGCTACATCAATACTCTATATTTAAGATGGCCCAACCAACTAGACTCTGGAGATACTGTCGATGGATACTCGTAGAGTGATGGGCCGAAACCCGAGATCCCGGCCAGACAATAGACGGGGGATCAAGGCTCTTCTAGGCCTCCCCCTGTTCTCAAAATGCGGGGATTCCCGGGTTAGGCTGAATGGGGTGGAAGGGGATCGGGATTCCGGAGAGGTTGGGGGATACATTAAGGGTGCTAGAACGTAGACAGCTAAACGGGTCGGCTTAGAGCCGAAACGTTTTCGGAAATTTTTGCGGGCGCTGCGCTACTGCCAAACTTTTTTCGCGGAATCACTATAACATACTCAGAGGCCGCATAGAGTTTTACATTTTAGCATAAAATGAAGTTGGTATCAATAATGCAAAGATAAAGTGTGAACATCCTACGTTACTTTGGTCAGACTGGATTTAAATAGTATAAGATAGGTCTGGACTCTGGACTATGAAGACATTATTCCACGGAAATATAGTGTTTCCGCTTTTTAGTTTTACGTTTTAATGTTAACATCTATATTTTGATACAGCATTAAATGCATGCCAAATCCAAATTTACGAGTATGTCAAAATAATTAATGACTTGGGTTCTGTGTTTGTCTGAAAGTTATGATTTTTCCTAGATCAAATTATCACCCAGTTTTGAATGGTTAATATTCAATGAAGGCTTACAAAATACGAAATTCCGACAAGAAAAATATTCTTCAGACTGAAAATTGAATTCTTAACTATCAAGAGTTTGTATCTTATTGTTGATTCCTAGTATTAAATATTAGTTGCGTATACCTACAAGAAGCTTTAACAGAACGTGATCAAGAAATTTGGTTCCACCATTTTTGTAACTTGTAAGCCGGATAGGTACTTCGTAATTCGCCAAAAGGTTTGGTTGTACATACGAGAGTAAAGTTTATCATACCGCGTTCTAACTTAGTGCAATATTCTGAAGTTGGTGGCGGTTTGGTTCTGATCCGGGAGGAGGCCGAACCGTTGAGCTCCCTGATCCAGCAGCGTCAGTGCAGTGCCTACTGTTGGTCTCGTAATTTGGCTGTAGGAATGGATGGCGAGGTCCGTGAGACTTGAGAGAATGGATCATTAGTCGAGTGGAGGGGAGACTGGGCTCTGGTTCTAAATGTGGTCCAGGCCCCGGCCCCTCCACCATTACTTCTAGAAGATGAACTGAATTTGAAATAGAATCTCGAAGGACTCTAAGTAGGCTCTAGTTTAGTTGGGGAATGACATACGAGCTGGTATTGCTGGGCTTCAATGAAATTATATACTGAATAGTTTACGGTGATACTTGCTTTGCAGGACAAGGGCAGTTGTTAAAATTGTATTTCATTTATGTATAGATATGACTGTTGAAGGTAAACTCATTTTCCTTATTACTTCACCAGACACCGCATATACGAAAACGATCTTGGAGGTTTTTCTAAGGTTTTTGCGGTTGGTGTGAAAATTTAATTTGTCCGGCGTTAGTTCTACGTTTTTTCACAATATTGAGTCTCTAGGCTCTAGGGTTTGTTTTAAGTAAATTGCTTATTTTCGCTTCCCTAAAACGGACAGAATTAGCTAATTCGTGAAAATTACATCCTCAAGCACAAACCACATCTATATAAGTACGGGCAACCGCTTAATATGAGCTCACTCTCATAGCCATGACTTTGGAATCAATCCCATATGCTCCTCAATGGGCCATATATGGTAATATTATTTTTGTGCAAGACTGTGAAGTACTTAAATTTGCCTATCCATATCCAGCCCGTCTCCGTCTACGAGCCCATCTTGGCCGGATATTCATGTATTCCGATAAGTTCCATAAAATCTACTCCGGGTGGTCCTCAACGGTGCTAGGGCGGTGGAGGTGCTCGGGAAGATCAAATGACGCGTGCCAGGGAAAATCCCATTTCCATACGTTATGTTTGTTTTTAAACATTAGGCAGAATGGGCCAGTTTGATGCCTTTTACGTTTCACTATTTTTTTCAAGGAATAGAAACCCAATAGTTGCACTATTAGCTACATATCGTTTCTCTCTTTAAAGTATCTTGAATATTGCAACGTGCAATATCTGTTGCAAAGGTCGCCATAGCGTTTAGGGCCTATTTTGGATCCAAGGCATCTGTGATTAGAGCTCAGGTTTAAATGGATTAATTAAGCCGTAAATTTGTATGGGGGCGGGCCATAAATTCCCGGAAACCCGTTCGAGCCCACTGAGCCCAATTATTTACTTTCCTCCGGCCGCGCTTTTTTTCCGTGTGAACACTGTCACTTTGGGCGGGGAGACTGGACAACGTAAATTAGTGTCCCCAGTGCGGGTTGTCATCCACGAAGCCCATTACGTTCCCCTTTGTTTCCAGGCCCGTTATTAGGCTTCCCCGGCCCACAGTCTCCTATTTTTCTTATTCCAGCCTCTAATAATCTTATTCCTCTCACTTCCCACAATCTCCCCAAACTAGGACCTAGCCCCTCGAAATGTATTATTGATCATGGAGAGGGCCTTCATCGGTATCGGCCACACGGATTGGGGATCCTATCTCGTGGAATTGGTAGAGGCTAGTAGCTATGGGCTCTAGGCCTATTGTGGACGGAACGCAATCTTGTAATTGTCATATGTTAACGGTTACCCAACTCTGTTTAGAATTTAGACTTTAGACCCTGGCCATAAGCGACTTCGCACATTGTTAGCTGTAAATATGCAGATTTCAGTGGAAAGTGAGACGATCGAATCTGCTCCACAATTGTCGGCGCACATATTGGAGAATGGCTCCCCCTCGGCCGCTTGGTGGAAGTGACTGGGAGAGCGGTCATCCCTAAACCCGAAATGAAAGACTTTCCCCTCCCCGGTCCACAGTTACAGTTGACGGCGTACATGAGAGTTGAATTATAGACATTTATTTGGGAGCCTCCCGTCCAGAAAAATGAAAAGATTCACTTGAGGGAAAGGAGGGGGACTCCTTAGGAAATAGCCTCTTTTTGGGCCTAAAAACGCTTATTTTATAGTGAAGCCCTAAGTCCAAGTCGTCTGGATGGATTGACATGGAGTGCTTAGGGAGAGTGCAAGGCTTATTTCATTATGTCCTACCCCTACCTGTCACTTCCTGGCCGAATTTAGGATGAAATGCCAAGTATTTGTCACGTTCTGTATGACAGTATGACGCATAATTCAATTTCGGACAGGTTATTAGGGATCCGTTGGTAGTTGGTAAGTATTTAAGAAGGCTGAAAATACACTAACTTTGAGCTTAAACTTTAAAGCCAGTATTTATGGTAACATAAGAAATATTGTGTTTGACGCATAGAACTTTAAACTAAGATTACATTAGAAAAATTAACCGCCATTCACTAATGATCCAGGTAACGTGTAATGTGCAATAACCAGTTACCTAAGTTCATCTTCACATCAGGTGGCATTTATTCGAACATCAATAGTTTACCTTAACTTAAAATGTACGCGTCAAGTGCCGGGTCTTCTAAAAATAGGTCTAGTAGAAGCTGTTGGGCCTAGTACATACATAAATAAATAGTGTGGTAAAGTAAGTTAGTTTCGGTTTTCGGTTAATGCTCCAGCGTCTCAACGCTGGAGGGCTGATGGAAGGCCGTATCTTGGATTCCAGTACCCAACTACAAGCCAAAAATAAAGATCCCTGTGTAAGAGCTGGAAGGAAAGGTCGTTGAGCGGAAAATTAGGGACTCGGTCTCGCCCTTATGGATTTTGACTTGGTCTTGCTAAACCTTCTAAGCGGATCTAGTGATTATGCGCCTTCTGCACTTGGGAAGGAAGCGCCATTCTTGGCTAAATGTATCCTCCTTATAAATGTTCAGTAAACTTTCTCCGGTACTTATTCTAGATCCAGTATTTAATTTTTGATTAAATTAAATTAACCATTACCGGTTTCACTAAGAGTACGTAATATGTCAAATCCTGTATTTTTAACAGTGCCTTTACTTTGCGAGAGCGATCTAGAAAATCCCGCATTAATTCTGTCACCTGCAGATATAAGCTATAAAGGTTTTGTACAAATATCCAACAATATTTGAATTGTAATTATTTATTTGCGACTGGCCTTAAATTCATAAAAAGGATTAAATATATGTACAAATTTGACATTTTGTTTCTATTTTCAAAATGTAAGACATACAGGGTCTGAGATACAATTTTGCTCCAGATTTATAAATAGGTACGCAAAATTGTCCATCCCGAGCGAGAGTTACAACTTAAAGACGCCAAAGGAGCAAAGGTGTACAAATATTTCTATACAGAAAGCTGAAAAGGATCTTTCTATTGAATCCAGAGTAATAAATCAACGGCCAGGCAACGTATGATTGGGCCCATTCAATTCCCAAGGAACTCTTGTAAACGCTCCTTGTAACCGAAATAGCTCACAGCGTGAGAATGCCTTTCCAAGCCCTACTTGAAGTAATATTAATGTCTTGAAAAATAGAAAAACTACATATTTCTGCAAATTAATTGACTAGTCATCAGTATGATGATTAGCCTAGCATAACATTCTGCTCTCGTGAGCTATGGGAAGCCTTTTTGATGATACAGACATCATAATTCCAGAATGATTGATGACTATCAAAATAGACGGATCCATCTCCATTAGGCTCAAAATGACAATGGGGACGGGCGAGTTAATATTCTAGAAGAAGTGACAATCCGCTGCTCCTTTGCTTGCATTGTGGCTCTGCATAGAGCCTCCACAGTATTTATTTATACTCCTGCCTTGACAAATGAGTGAGCCAGCTGAACTAACAAACGCTGCTGAGTGGCGGGACCTGCCTCAGTAGAAATGATACAGATCACGGGAAGGGAAGGAGGCTGGGATTCCGCATAATGACCATAATCCAGCCCAGGGGGATTATTTATCTTCCAGGCCCATCATTTCTCATTTTTAACAACCTAGCCCTGAAAACTGGGCTGCTGGAGAGCCCCTTCAGATTCACAAAAAATCGGGCTGATTGACAGGTATTCTATAACGTCCATAATTAGGTTATATGGGGGGCGGAGTTCCTCCTGCATTCATTTGGGCTCGCTCATAATTCATAACTTATTACATGCAGCATGCACTCAAGGAACTCAATATTTAGTCAACACTTAATTCTAACGGAATTCTGGCTAAAAATCAAATCAAACATGTTTCCTTATATTCATGACCATGTTCAGGATCTTATGCTCAAGATTAGGCAGGTGTCGTTCATTTTGACGAAAATCTGAATAAAATAGTAAAATACAATTAAGCGCAAAAAGCATCCTTTTAAAACAGTCTTAGAATATAGTCCAACCTGAAAATAACCCAAGATGGTCTAAATTAACAGAGTAGTATTAACAGTTGGAAGTTGTCTTAACTGTTTAGACCTTTCCCTTAGCACGTGTTGGTCTGAGTACCAGCCGGCATTACGTTGTTGGATCTTTTAGTGTTTTGATCAGGGGGCCCTTTCCCGTGAGTGATACATAAAAAGGAGAGTGAAACTCTACTCTTAGTTATTTCTCCTTTCATTTCATTCCTTTTGATCTCAGTCACCACTTTTGGGCTGAGTGACTGGAGTGGGCCCGAGCCCCGAGTACTTGATCAGTTTCCTAAGGAGCAGCTGCTCTTTTTACCGCTACACAAATAAATAGGAAGCACAGGCCTACACCGAAGCCAGCCTTTTACAGTTACAACCGGCCCGGGACTTTGTTAGGTCCCTCAACTTACCTGCCCCGGCTCTCTTTTGAGTAATCTAACATTATTATCCCGTGCAGACGTCGAGAAGACTAGCTGGAGCTTACTCTACCTTAGCTTATATGTATATGCAGTTCATTTTATATAGTACCTATGTAGGTTACATGTTCTCATTTTTGGAGCATTTTTGAAGCTCGTAGCCGAACGGTTTGATTTATTCATATGCTTATAAGGTCAATTGCATCTAATACCGTTGTTTAGGTAACTTCTGCACATTATTTCATGGAATATTACGGGGCGTATGGTTCAAACTTCAGGTGTAGTAGGTACTAATTTTCGTGGATATAAATGATAACACTTTAAGCGCAATGCATACAATTTAAGTTTGCGAATGTACATATTAGCCCACACACTATAAATCAGGTCCGTAATGGTAAAAATGAACCTGATATAAATCGTGGGTGTAGGAATGGAACCCGATTGGTACTTTTGTGATTATCATCTTACATATACTAAAATAATTATTTTGTGGTTATATTCTACATTTTTGAGGATGGATTAGATAGAAATCCTAACTCAACTGAATCAACGGCTTGCCTTTTTTTATTTTTAGGTAAAATCTACATTATATAATTATTAAAGGTTATACCGCTTCCTGTGCCTCTTGAGCCTTTCCTTGCTCTTGACAAGCTACATTTTGTTTGTGGCAGGCTGAAGTCAAAGTATTTCCTTTTTTGGTCCTAAAGGCTCCCGGCCGAATCATGTAGCCTGTCCCGGGACTCCGGGCTCTCGTCAAAGCCCCGCCGCAGTCCCATAGATTCATATCAGGCCCTTTGAACCCAAAACAAGGCTCCGAGTTTGATCATACTTATTACAACTTACTGCCCTCCGCCCGATCTGATTCTTATGAGGCCGGAGCCCTCCAAGCATTTAATTCCTCAGCAGCCCCCAATTGTTTGGCAGACAGGGCTTCGGACGGACCATTAGGAGCCAGAGCTACATGTTTAGGAAACTTAATTAATTCTCCCTTTGGCTCTTCCCAAACTTCACTTTGGTATTTATCTCTTGGGATCCCTCCTCACGTAGAGCCGTACTACGGGATGCTTACTATTCCGAACTCAATGCCAAGATTCTTGAATCAAGAGATAAACTTTGGGCCTCTGACTCCCAGCTCGATTCAGAACTGAGTCTGCTCTGCTGTTCGGTCGGATTAAGCCTTGTTTGGGCTCAATCATTTATTTCAAGGGTGGCCTATGCACACATATCGGACTGTAAACTTCAATTTTCATTTAAGTGTTTCATATTCTAGTTGCTTCAAAAAACTAAAGGAATATGGCGTGAAACTAACAAATTGAACTAATAATTAAGCAACAATTGAATTGAACTATAAAATTTATGACAGAATTCAGAAATGATAGATATCCAGTAGAGATGGGCTTTAGTTTTCGGATTTATGTAATATTATTAATGCTTAGATCTTAAGACCTATATTTTAATGCAGGATTAAATATAATTTTTTAAGTAGGTTGTAATAATTCAAAATCGAGCTCGTTAGTACACAGTTTTCGGTTTAAAATTAGGCTCTATTCATAGGTTCAGTTACTGTTTCAACTCGATATTGAGTTAGACTAGGTTAGGATCCGACTAAAAAAAATGGAATCACTTCACGGTAATTCTTTTCTTCAAACAATGTTTTCAGTTTTACATCTATGACAGAAAACATACGATTGTTAATTATTAACCTAACCTAACTCAACATGAACAATAATACCGTATAGTGGCAGTGAACATGAATATGTATCGCTTCCCTGCTGTTATGTTATGGGATAAACTATATTACTTGGATTTTTTTAATTTGTACCAGGCTAATTATCTGTTTGGTCATTGCCAACTCAGTGGTATGGTATATGGTACATATATGTCTTAATTTTACAAAGTAGGCTCATAATACTCAAACTCGTTTAATAATGCCTAATGCGAGTATTTCTGGTCATGAGCTAAATGGAGCCGAATGAGGCTATTCTTCTATTATCCTAGTTCTAGAACCATTAAAGGCGGAGGAAATGACGAATGACTGGGCCCGTTACTGCTAGTTGTCGCCTGGCTGACGCCAAGGCACTTTCTCTGCCTCTGAAAGGCGGAAATAATGAAGCCTGGGCCTGAGGAGACTCGAATGCTCCTGGGAATTCCATTTGGACTTTATTATTCTCCAATTTGATGCATGGAAGCCCCTTTCTTGAAGAAAGGCCTTTTTATTGAGCCTCATCCCCATGTAGGAACAGATGGGAGTGAGAACAGTCTAATGACACGTCCATAGCTACGACTTCAAGAAGGACCCGCATATGAAACTCATAACCGAGCTACCCGCTCAACTGCATATTAATTCTTCCCCTCCCCAGAGAGCACAATACCTACCGTGTGAATTCCTGGCCCCGAAGGTTAATTAAAACCCGGGCATTTTTATGGAAACCAGAAGCCGAGCCGAATTTAGGACCCGGCCTGTCATCCAGATGATTCTCAAAATTCTAATGGCTTACTTATGGGCCCTTTGATATGGCCGGCTCTCATGCTGGGAGCCACACATTTTTTTATAGCTCTTTGAGCAACTTTACAAATGTTTATTTGGGAAAAAGCGGATTTTGCTGAAAAAGTTTGGGCACGTTCGGGCCTAGAGTAGCCGAGAGGGATTACGCACTTTGCTTGGAGAAAGTAAGACAAAAGGGAAAGTTTGACCATTTCAAGGGAGCCTGGGATCACTTTTTCAAAAAAGTAGACTTTTCTGTATGACTCGGATATGTAGGATTTGGGTTTTGAGAACGGTTCCAGCAAACTACTGGGAAACTAAACCACTTTTAAGTTTGTAGGAGAAAATTACAGTAAATGTAAATAAGAGAGATTTTGGGGACGGGCTGGACTGGACTTGTCGCCATGAAATTTTGTTTATGGGCGACTACTAGACTTTCTGGGATGGTTCTCAAATGCTAATTTTCCTTCTCCGCCTGATTACACTATTATGTTGATTATTTTGGGCTCCCGTTAGGCCTGGAGCTACAGGCACTATTGTATTATACTACATTGTATGAGACTTTGAGTGTTACTGCATCTGCCTCTTCTGCCTTGGAACTATTTTAATTAGGAGGGGCTTGTTTCCTGAGTCCGAGCTCTATTTTAGAGAGAAACCTCTTGGAAGGACTATTCCGCTAATTCTAGAAATATTTTCTCAGGCTAGAGGCTAATAAGATTACGACTATAATAGTGTATCTATTCGTGCATGTATTTAAGATTTATGTTTGAAAAAAGGGACCAGAATTCCTTGCAAACTTTTTAGGTTAGGTTTCTGCCGTTGAATTATATTAGGTTAGGTTACGTTTGGGGTTTGGGTTACAAAAATAATTTATTCCGTCTCCGGCGAAGCTTTCAGTTGTAACTGTTCCTGGGGCTTACCGAAATATTCTGAAGATGTGGCACTGTGCTGTGCAAGGATTGGCCGATCCCTTCCATTAATTAGACAAGGAAGAAGGCGGAGAAGTTCCCGCTGATTCCATCAAACAATCCCAGTATTTGACGGAATAATGAGGAAGCCCCAAGACAGGCCTCCCTCTAAATTCCAACCTAATTAATCAATGAGAGACTTTGGCCCTTCTCATCAGGCTTCAGAGTAGCTCTGAAAGCGGAATCCGGCCCCGAAAAGAAAGTTCTGTCCCCTGAAACTTTTCCCCATTGAGCGGCGGATGTAATATATATTGGAGCGAGCAGAGGGGATGCCGGATCATTTCCATATGCCAAAATTCGGAGCAGGGCCCCATGTAATGTAATTCATCATTTGGGCGGAGGGTGGGGAGTGATGGATCATAAAATATTCAGAGAAACATGGGTTCTCTCTTAAAATAAAAGGACAGAATAGAGAAGGGGGAACCCTCTTTTAAAAGGAAGGGGACCAAGTTCAAGAATATTGCATTTCATGGAACAAAGTTAGGAACGCAATGCATTTTTCGGAAACTGGATTCAGCTCTCACAAGGAGATTATTTTCATTGGGTTTACAAATATGTAGACGCATATTACTCCATTGTGTTCAGAACTCGGTCCAATCTAATTTTTTTCAAAACGAATGCCATAAATGTTGATAAAAATTACTCAACTATACTACTACACTCTGTTGGAAGGAAGAGTATGTATTATTTACGTTTAGTAAGGCTACTGAATTTGACTTGACGCCGTTCCTATTCTCGAAAAGTTTAAGTACTTGAGGTTCTTCAATGTTTTCGAATGGGTGTAGTTCGCCGAGGCTTTATCTTCGGTTAAACAAGATTTGAGCTTCCTGGTAGGTACATAAATATAAACGGCTGGTGTTGAACTTGATTTCAAAGAAAAGCTTGTGACTTATGCATTAAAGAAATTAACAAATCTGAATCATGGGTGAAGGTCAAGGGAAATTGAATATACTATATTCAACTTCCCTTGGGTGAAGGTACCATAAATTCGAATTTTCAGTTTAGGCAAAGTTACATTAGAGTAGTAGATTCAAGGTGCCTATTTTAGCTTTCGAGAACTTGAGTTTCGGGCATTCGGCCATGAACCCAAATGTGCCTTATCTCCGAGCCTCAATCCTCTACATATAACCGTCTATTTCCTTTCCATCGGAAATGGACTGGACACTCTCCTATAATTTCCGAAGTAGTAGTACTCCAAAGACTCCTTCCCTGTCATCCTGTCAGAGGTTCGCTTGGGCTTTTTTAGGCGGGCTGGAACCGGAAAGGAAGACAAAAGGCGGGGATTTGGAAGACGAAGATATGTCATCATGTCATTTCCGAGGCCCCAGACTCAGCAACTCTGTCTTCCTAAATCCAGCCAGGCAGGCAACTATTTCTTTCGCAGGCCCCTTCCGCCTTTCTCGGGATCAGTAGTAACTTAGCTTTCCCTTCCTAGGAAATCCGAGTCCATAGTTCATAGTTTAGCCGGATCGGGAAAGGATCCCGCCTGTCACGATTATTGACAACGATTCCTAATTATCCGAGTAGTCAGAGGACGTCTCTGCCCCCGGGTGGCGACAGGATACTGTATCAGAATCAAAGGAATCCTACGGCCTGCTCCTACTACGATTTCTTGGGCTATCATTTAAACGATCACCAATTAATTCGAAATCTCTCACCGATTAAAATAGATTTCCTCACTAATTACGGCAAATTACTCACCAGTCATTTGACACCTATTGCTAGTAAAAGATTAATTATTTTACAATAACTAACGGAATTAAAATTCTTTTATTTGAAGTATTTCAAAACCATGGTGAGGAAATCTACCCTAATTGGTGAGAGATTTCGAATTAATTGGTGATCGTTTGAATACTCCTCAACATTTAACTCGTATTAACATTAGAAAAAAAAAGAATGGCGATTGCTGTCTGTCTGTTCGCGATTTAAAATTCAGTCCATATTATAATTTTACGAGACTTTACATCTATTTATTTGAATTTAAATATGCAGGTATGAATTTAAAAAAAAACTAGGAGTCCATAATAATGTCGCAAAAAAAAAAGATTTCAGCATAAAACGTCTTCGGCGAAGCTACTACTGTTGCCGGATTATATTAAATAAATACTTTATGTTTGCATAGTTTTGGTCTGCACAAAATAAAGTATCCAATTGAATTGTCGCCTAACCGTTGGTTAGTTCCAACGTTTTATGCTAAAATCCAATTTTTTATGCATTTTTAAATACCAGCTAAAAACTAGTTTAGGCCCGCAAGGTCGCAGCTGAATATTACACGTGGGTGCTATGCTTTCACTTTTATGTATTCCACTCCCATGACAGGCCCATTTTTTAGGAGCCTGTAAATACGGCATTTCAATTTTTCACAAGTTGGCCCAACTCGTGAGGACTGGGCTCTGAGCCGAATACTAAAGTCCAAATTGACTTAATTGTATTGTGTGCTGGATCTCGGGCCCTTTGTAGTCCCTCGTTACGTCCCATTATGATCCAGTTAGTAGAACTTTGGAATCCCGTGCTTCAAGCCGAACAGCGTATAGCGTGTCGATTACTCTGGCCTCCCTTTGAACTCCAACTTCAAAGTCAAGGCTTCCACTGCCATAGCTGGTCCTATTTGTTCTGTAGAGCGTCGACGTTTACAAAGGTGTTCGAGTTCCGGCAGTTTGTTATTATAGCTGGAGGTACGCATAGAGGCAGCCTGTTCCTATAATTACGGATCCGATTAAATTCCCCCTATTACTGGTACATAATATTATTACGATATTGGAGGGCACAAAAAGTATCAGATCCTGCTCATCATTAAAATAGATCAAAGTTAATTTTTCTAATTCACATTTGCATTATGTGCAGTCCGACGCCGTGTGCTATATGCAATAAAATAGTTAAGACTATTTGAACTGTTTTAAAACAAATACATAAGTTCTTACACGAAGCCGCTGAGGGATTTTTATCGAGTAGATAATTTATGCTTTCGAGTTTTGTATCTTGTCGAGGACAGAACTCGGTCAATTTATTATACATTTAGGGTCCTTTTATGGACGTGAGCTTGAGGCAGGACAAGGTACAGTAAATATGTATTCAAAGGTCAGTGTTGGTGACTCAGCTTACTTGTTATTGCATATTGCAACTGTTTACCGAGCACAAGCTGTGACGGGGCAGGGGTCAGCCCAACAATTGAATTTGATAAGGGGCGGGCAGATGAGTGATGAATGATTTGTGAATAAACAAATGACTCGGGGTCCTGTAGACATTAAGCCGTCATCCTCCCGTTTCATTACTTGTGTCATTAGAACTGTTTTATTGGTGTAATGACTGGACAGGCAAATATTCATTTAAATATCAACTTTGCCCTCTGCTCACTAGCATGCAAACAAGACGAGCAGAATACAAATAGGATGATGTGTAATTTGTTACCCTGACCAAGTGATTAGTGATTAGTAGGAAAGCACACAGAGAGAGTGGACGGCAGGGGCCAAGTTTGGATTACAGAGGGTCCTAATAAATGAGCGTCTAATGCCTCCTTCCGCCTCCCCGATGTTTGCTTTGCGTGATGACGGGCTGGATTTGTGGAACCCGGTTGTTTATACACAGAGTCCATTAGAGCTTGCATGCTCAACTTGTTATTTTGGGTAGTTCGTGTCATTCATAGAAGTTCCTGAGTCCGACTAAAACCGTTTTTTCTCACAATTACTACCAGGAGCTCCAGCCCAATAATTACTACCTACCTGCCTCTTCTCATTTCAAAGGCGGAAGTAGTACCGATCCGGCGGCGAATGATCCCTCTTTCCGGTCACATTATGTTAATAGCATTTATTTACAATTCACACGACTCGATTTTACAGTTAAAAATTTTAGGCGTTACGTCAATTGGAAGGTTGCAGCTTACAGCCTTAGATAATCGTGTGAAAAGTTTCACATCTCTAGCAGGCATTTAATTTAAGTAAAAGCGTATACATCACCTTAAGGTTTTACGTATGTCTGGCTAGCCTGGTCATAAATCTCCAAAATACATATACGACGTTCTTGATTCAGTTGAGTGAAGGCGCTGAATGGAACCAAGAGCCAATTCCCTTAAACGCTTGTAGGTGGTGAAAGCATGCGATTGCTTCCCACTTGAGGATCGACTTACTCACAAAAATGAAAGGATTCAATTGATTCGTAAAGAGGAAGGGAGTCCATGCTCTTACCGGGCCTTGTATACTGTCAACGGCATTATTTTCACTTTGGATATTCCTAAAGAAAAGAAAGGCTTATGGCACCGGAGAAAAAGTCCTCCTGTGGTCTCTCTAGTATAAAATCCAGACAATATATTTGTAGCAATCTGTTCCAGACTCCTTTTACTCTTTTTATCCCTTATTGTATCGTTTTATGGAGACTTACGTATCAGTGAGTGCCGTTGAAGCTGCTGGGGCGAATATCCGCTGTAGTTGCTATTACTATGGGACTCTTTTCCCATACGTTGTGTAACTAACTATAAGGGGGAATGAAACTAACTATAAGAGGCCGGGCAGGCACCGGGCGTGTGGAAGGGAGCCAGCACCAGCATCAGGAGCCTTGGGAATGACATCGATTTTTCTCTATATTATTCTCCATCTCGAAACCTATCATGACTTTCCCTGGCTTTCTTCCCCGGTAAAGGAGAAGTGTAAACAGAGGCGGGATTCTTAGCCCCTCTTTGGTTACATTATATCCTTCAATCTCCGGGCTAGGGCCTTCTCAATTCTCAATATTGATATTTGGAGCCACGGAGGCGAGGCTCCCTATTAGTTTCAATTTTCAATATGGGATAAAACTCCAGTTGAACTGTAGAAAGGGATCTATGTCGAAGTCGAAGGTGACAATAAAAAAATTCAAATATTTAATTCATCCGGAAAATTATTTAATCCAATCCCGAAAGTATTTAATGAAGCCTATTTCGATGTTAGCCGACAAAAGTTATCCGTGTCCATTAAAATGATAGTAAATATTAAACAATTGGGGGCTAATATCTGTATCGGCTAAATTAACAACTCTTGCTGTTAAGTTCTGTATTTTTGCAAATACATTATTATTAAATAAACCATATAAGTAACAAATATCCGAATCCAGGCCAAGAATTTGTCGTTTCTTTAAATAACGATTAAAGGATCGGATAACTGGGATAAATCCAACCAATTTCAATGTCTACTATGCTCACCACAGAAATTAGTTCTTTGAAGCGTTACAGTCAGTTTGACTAACTGTTATTAAATGCAAATTACGTGATTTGCCATAAAAAAAATCAAATGCCTCCGCCGCCCATTCTCATAATTTGAAATTGCTGATAACGGCTTCTCAAAGGAGTTCCAAATAGGCTGGAGAGTAATTTGCCTAGAAAATTACTTTTTCGGTTCAGATGGTTTGGTTAATAAAATGAGGAGACTTCCTGCACTATCAGAGGTCTCCCCCAATATTCCGGAATTAACTTAACGAGCCGCCGTCGACACCTTCAAACATAGTTCCTTCTTTTTTTGCTCATTCTGCCTGCATATTCCGCCTATTAAGTCTTCCAGGATCTAAAAGCGTTTTTTTTTTCGGGAGATGAGTTTCTGCCGATTGGCTGGAAATGTATCAGTTGTAGTAAGGGAGTTTATACGTTCCAAAGAGCCCTTCTCATTTTTTTTAGGACTTCCTCTTCACATAAAGAAAATTAGTTACTTAACATGGATCCCCCTTTGTCGGGATCTTGTGCCGTTTCCTACTATGCCTATCGGGCCCTCAATCAATAGGACCTTGTTTATATCCCTCTGCTGGATTTTTTGGCTCGTGACTTGATTTCAGGATCCTGGAAGGACTCAGTGTTACAGGAAGCAGTCCCGGCCGTGCTTTCCCCGTGTAACTTTATCTGGTTTCCGACTCAAGGGGACGCCGTACATGTTTACTCCCAAATTATGGGCCCATGTTGTTCTAGGGAAGTTCTTACTAGCTGGAGGAACCTGGAACAATATTCGGTGTACAGATAGGTCACGGAATAAAGATTTGGGACCTTTACGCCGTTTCCATAAATAGTTCATAGTAATAATATGCAACATCAAATCGACTATGAAGGTTTGCTCGATTTCTGGTAACACACGTAATTGCTGGTGTACATTAAAATAGCCTAATATCATTAGTGTTGTTCGCGCTCACTTTCAGCAACTGTAGCCGGTTCTTTCTAACAGAAATATTAATCTAAATTTTCAATACAATAGATGCCTACATGCGATTTCATGTAACTTAAGCATCTTGAGTAATTTTTAACCCCTATAAATGTATCGTTGCCAATCCTTCCGTAATTTTAGAACGCTGGTCTAGTCAAGCTTAAAGAGTGTACCAAATACACTAATAATTCTGATTTCATACGCATACTTTGTACGTAATAAAAATTCCTGTTTCTCGGAAGAAGTTCCAGAATATGTAGGACAATTTCTGTGATTTTCGTGAACTATGGGAAACTCTTTGTATTTCGTATTTTGTGGGAAGTTAGTTTGTAAATTAAGTGAGCGGGTATTAAATAGCTTTATTATCGCATATACCTATAATGTAGTATTTACTATTCCTAAATTTTAGCGCAACTTAATTCTGCTGGACAGAAGGGGATATCTATGATATCTATAGGTGCTCTTAAGGGAATTTATGTGGTAGATAAACTAGAGGCTCGCCTCCATTCCCATTCAGTTTGAATCATAGGCTTATGCTCGACTGCCTCCCAATTTGGCACCCTCTAGATCTTCCTCCCCCTCTCGGCCTCTACAAGGCATTATAAGTCTTATTTTCAAGTGCAAATTGGAAAGGGAGAGTCATTAAGGGTGAGGGATACGGGGTTGTAGCTTAATAGCGTAATTTGAGGATCCAAGGTCTTAGAACCCCGGCCTCTCTAGTATTTATGCATTGTAGAAGAATGCTGGAGTTATAGGGTGAGAATCTCATCAGGCTCCAGGACGGATTCGGAGCCAAAATTAGCGGCACTGGAGCCGACTCTTCGAATCCGAATCCGGGTCCGGAGTCGAATTAAAAAAATATTAAATACTGCTAAAACCTATTTTTTTTAAATAAATAAAATATAGTACACTACGCATTGTGTTCTGGTTAAGGAAAAATGAGATCTAGCACCCAGCCAAATTGTCCCTCGTCCCTTCTGATCAGAGACTTTTTCTAAAACATATTTCAGCCTTTATTGTACCCGGTATCCCTTCCAGTGCTACCTAATCTACCTTTTTACAATTTATCCCTCCACCTAGTTGGACTTTATGCCCGGGGAACTTCGAATAAGACTTTTATTCCTTCCGTTTTATGGACCCACGAACATTCTGTGCCCGCCCGGAACAGCAGGCCTAGTACACCAAGTATGAGAAGAGATGGTTTCACGTAGGTAGCCAAAAAGTTGTGAATTCTACTTTGATGTCAGATTCAGCCTTGTTTATGCTAGGGTCCATGGGTACATAATGTCAAGCTTAGAGATTGGGGGTCATAATTATGGGGGAGCCGGGTTCCGGCGGCTCTAACTTGAATTTGATCACAACTTTATTTCCAACTTTAAATCCTTTACTCAGTCCAAGCTACTACGATTAAGTCGACAAGGAATGTGGCAAAGCTATTTAATTTTACGTGTTTAAGAATTACGAATCGAGCAAACAGTTATTTATCGACGGCGATAAAACATGTAAGTATACAAATACTCTATATCCTGAACCCACTAAATATTGTACGAGTCCCATATTGAATTGGACTGTGAATTCAGGCTGCTTAATTCTTGAGTTTCAACAATTGCGAATTTTCTCAGGACAGGGATCCACTGCAGAATAAAGATGCCCTGGCGCCGAGAGCCCATTCCCTTTTACTGGCCCATAAATCCCAGGCCAGCCTAAGATATTCATCAGTCCGGCCAAAGTTCCCTTCCCAGTCGTCCTTGCCCCCCGTTTCCCCATCAATACACATTTTCTGAATTTAGAGTAGAGATTGGACCCAGCATTAAACTTTCATTCTTTGGGCCCAGAGAGCCGGGTGCCTGTTGGGCCATAGAGGGTAGCATTTGTGGGAACCGGAATTGGAACGGATTGAGCCAGAACCCGCTCTGTGACGGTCCCGGCGTCTTGGGCCAGCCCCCATTCCTTCCAACTTACCGCCCAAAAACTCATTTTAGCTCTGATTTATACATGCGGAAGGAACTCGGGGCCCGCTTTCACCCAAAGGCTTGACTTTCACTTAGCGCCTGTACGCCTAGAAGTGTTTCGGTTTGGGATCTGAAATGGAAATCCAGGTCCCGAAATTTGTATCTGTGTTTAAAGTGATACATGATACCAATTCGATACGGGGCTAGGCATACTAAACCCTGAAACGGCCCCTTTAGGAACATATGGCATGAGGCTGCAGAAAGCGCTAGGTACTACAAGAAATTCGTCCTGGGTTCCCTTTAAAGGGTTGCCAACGGCATGACACTGCAGAAAACCGAATTTTAACGCCGTGCCCGGACTTTGCTAACCCTAACACTGCTGTAGCTCTTAATTGTCACGACGCATACATTAATTATAGAAACCCGAGCCCTGGTTTACATATAATGCTTGAGGCATCCCTTTCAACTGATTTGAGAGGCCTGCCATGTCATAATTTTGCATAACTTTGTTAGAACGGGACTTTCCCTTTGTACTAATTTTGGCTTTGAATTTGAAAGGAACCTGGATATATTTCAAAAGGGAGAATTTATGGACAGGACGCACAGAGCTCCAGATAGTAGCACGCGTAATAAATCTAGCCTCAGCTAGAACAACCTATGCTCCTTTAGTTAGTGCCAGAAGGCTCCTACAGTAGTATACGAGTATGTTTGTAAATTATTGGACGAGTGAGTAGACATAGACACAAAGACTGACTTCGACAGTTCAATAAAATGGAAGCTGACACACATACTCACGTACAGAGGCACACGTGGAAGGGAAGCAGGATGAATGTAATGCCACTGGCTTGGCTAGCATAATACTTATTACTACGAACTACGTGTCATACGTATAAATCTGCTCAATGGATGGGACATGACGGGACTGACAGAGGAGATCAAAGCCGCAGCAGGCTCTCAAAGAATTCTGGAGAAGTTTAAATTGAGCCCAATACTTTTATTTATTTATTCCAGAAAATGCAAATATTGAAAAAAAGCGTTGAAATTAGGTAGTTTTTGAATTAACAATTAAATATTAGCTGGGACAGACTCTGTAGTCGTGCCATAGTGTTCCCAGCACCCGGCTTGGAAGGCTCTGTTTAGTATTGGCTGGTGACAAGCGGTCTGGCCCGTCTCATCTGTTGGTGACTTATGTGGCACTTCTCGTAATTGTACCTACCCCTGTCACTGTCTCCAAGACCAAGCCTCCCATTTCTTCTGCCTCCGACCTGATCCCTGGGCAAGTTAAGCCACCAGCCTAAAATAGCTGAAACTGTTGTCGCTTCCTCAGGCCAGACAAGGCCCAGGAGGTTCTTTAAAAATTAAAACATTTATGTATGTAGTAGTAACAAATTAGGCTTTCCTCCAGGAGCCTCCTTGACAGGCCAAAGTTCTGGCTGGGAAAGAGATAAAAAGAGAAGTGGGCTCCTCCACGATTAGTTCTTTCCCGTAATTATTGTACGGGAACCTGAAGGCTCTTGAGATTAGTGACGGAAATCCTTTCTTAGTTCCTACTGCAACTCCGGAATGCCAAAGCTTTAGCTAGAAGTACCCACTTTGTTTCTACTAATTTTAACCCCTTCCTTTGTGGAGTCATTAGGAGAGATAAATGAAATTAGTTGGGAGGGGGCAGGGGTTAGGCCTTTGTTTAGAAATAACAGTGTGGGGAGGACTCGGCCGGCTCCTAAAATTTAAAAATACCGTTCTTCAGTATTTTGTAATGACACAGGGCGAGTGAAATATTAATAAGTACGCCATTCTCGAAAAACAAATAAACTATAAAATATTAAACGCTTGTACTTACATATTAGTTAGCTATTCTATACTTGCCTAAAAAGGTTAGGTTTCGCGAAGGAAATTTGTTTGAGGAATATTTCAACGATATCCAATTAATTCGAAATCTCTCACCAATTAGAGCAGATTTCCTCACCAAGGTTTTAAAAGATTTCAAATAAGAGAATTTTAATCCTGTTAATTATGGTAAAATAAAAAATCTTTTGGTCATAATAAGTTTCAAAAGATGAGCAATTTGTAATTGGAGAGGAAATCTGCTTATATTGGTGAGAGATTTTGAATTAATTGGTGATAGTTTAAATGGCTGCCAATTATTTTAGTTCTCAACTCACAAGGTAAATTACGGTTTTGTTTAACATTATTATCCAGCAAATCAGTTTTAGTATATTTTCAGGGGCAGAATTCAGTATTTTTTAAATATTTGCTAAATACGACCTCAGCCGTTGTTTTAAGGTTTTTCCCTGTTTCCTCTAAATCGGCTTCTGCCGTACATACGCATACGTACACATAGTTAGCCTTAAGTCACTTTATAGAAATACTCTGAAGGCTGTTGGGGGGGAGTAAATGATGTGTGCGAAGATAAAGGGAGAGAAGGAGCAGGAGGAAGATTGATCTTGATCTTCTGGGGTCCAAACTCAAAGTAGGTATATAGGAAAGCGGCTTGGGGTAAAAAAGAGTTTTGAAATTGGGAAGATTCTCTCCTGATAAATCACTTGTTTCATTTTTATTCCTCGTAAGAAACTGGGTTGGACTACTACAGAGCCTCCATAGTGGCGGCCTTTATTTTGAAGCCTTTCCCTCTCTAGAGGATTCGGAATCCTTTCCATTTCGATGGGCCTGTTCCCAAATGAGAGAAAAGTAAAGCCTCATTTTCCCCTCGGGAACTCCCTATTTAGGATTATCTCTAGACCAACACGTGAAAAATAAGGTAATCTTGAGGTCCCATTCAGGATCCCCATGAATTTCTGAATAGGACCCGATGCCGCTCAATCCTCTACAAATAATTCGGAGCCTTCCTTTCAGAGTTTGCACGTGTCGGCTGTCAGGAGCTGTGACAGGGTTCCTAGTTAAGCTTCCCGATAGGACGGCGTTTCTTTGGCAAGAGTGAAAAGTCTATATTAATATTAGGGGAGAGTGTTCAAGGATTCGCTACATTTCATATATTGGAGATAAGTAATAGGCGTTAGTCGGTAGAGCTAGGTTCAACATATTGTGGCTCCACCTATGAATAACTGCGTTTTATGTATCCGGAGTTCGTTCTCTTTACTTATGAGGATACCAGGCACAAATTAGTACATAGAAATACTTAAGGGCAAAATTTCCGTTATTACAAAGGAGTTTCGAGGCTGATGTCATTGGAACAATCTGGATTAAGAGTGAACCTAATGATTAGGCCTAACGAGGTGAACTGAGTGACAGTTTCCCGTGCCGGAGCATAGTACTCCGTAATTTAGATGTCAGGAACCAGTTTCCGACTTTCCGAAACGGCCCAAGATTATCTGTTAGATTCCAGATTCCTGGTTTTGAGGAGCCTAGCTACTATTTTAAGAAGGAGCGTATTTTTCGTGCCGGAAATAATACAGCTTTTCCCGGATAGTTTTACAACATTCTACAGAATTTTTTTTTTTTGTACTTGAAGCTTGCGGGCTAAACTTAACCTATCTTCTGATATGCATATTTAATACCTACTGGATTTGCATTTTATGGTGAATTGCATACATTTTCTTGAAATTATTATGTAAACCCGTTTGTAGACAGCATCTTATAATTGGAAGCATTGCATATGGAATAGATACAAGATATAATACACCGGGCTGTGCTCTGAAAATGACCGCTCCCGGCAGATGAGCATCTATTTCCATCTAAAACTTCAAAAGAGCTTTAGACAGCCGCTTCCAGCGGCCATGACGCTGTATTTCCATGTTTGATTGATGCCTACGACGTATAAGAAGGCATAACAAGCTTTTTTTCCCCCTTTCCAGACTGTCTCCAGCTCCAGATCTACCGGGATGAGAAGGAGCGGGCCCGGAATGGGCATACCAAGGCAT